>JAUCBJ010008017.1:0-41496 GCA_032718475.1 Nemertoderma westbladi
AGTGAATAAGCATGGTGGACAGCCCATGACTTTCTTGAGACGCATCTTAAAGGACACTGGCCTTAAAGATGCGGATGATCTAGCAAATGTCATGGGTGATAGGGAGTTGTGGCGGTGCAATTTTGTTGACAAGCCGGCACAGCATTCTTAAAAATGCAGCTGCAATGCAGCATGCCGATCCTAGTAGTAGTATCCGACACTTGTTTGAAAGTCGTCAAGATCGAAGTTCTACATTATATTTATAAATAATAACTAATGTAATATTATTATTATTATTTATTAATATAATTTATTTATATTTTGATTTATTTATATTTATTTTAATTTATTAATATACTGTAACTTAAAACAAAGATAACATATGCTGACAAATTAACCTTAGTATTATGATGTAGCGGACTGCCCCTTCGGGGCTAATAGTCACTGATAACCCGTGTTTTTGCTTGGTTGATCTCTGTGGCAACTGTGGGGGTTTCCTAGCAACTAGATCAACATTGAGTTCATATATATATACTGCTGTCACATACCTACCGGTACCTAACGGCCTATATTGTTTCATTACACGATATCATTATATATATAACCTTTTGATATAATATAAGAAGTTGGAAGGCTAGAGGGATGACTCTCTAGCGCTCCCACATTGGTGACATAGACGAGATTTGCTACCACCCGATAACCGGAACAACCAACGTCACGATCGCGATGGCAGAACAAAACGCGGTATCACTAAAACTACCAACGTTTTGGCCCCTCGAACCGCACGTGTGGTTCCTCCAGGCCGAGGCCCAATTCGCTACCCGCGCCATCACCACTGACGAAACGCGGTATTTCTACGTCGTCGCCGCGCTGGAACAAACCGTGCCAGTCGGATGGTAGCGACGATCTCGAACCCCCCAACCACCGGGAAATATGATTTCCTGAAGGCGGCTCTCCTGCGGTGTTACGGCCTGACACCGGAGCAGAAGGCCTCTAAACTATTAAACCTTCCTGGACTCGGCGACAAACGACCTACAGAATTGCTGGACTACATGCTGGCATTAAATGGCAACAACCCCGTGGATCAACTGTTCCGCCAACTGTTTCTTCAGCAACTTCCAGACGATGTCCGGCTAATGGTTTCCGCCTTAAAAATTGCTGACGTTCGCGAACTCGCGGAAGCCGCCGACGCCGTTGTCGAGACCAAGGCCCAACAACCGCCCGCTTTCGGAGTCAGTCGCCCCCACCGCAGCGACGGGGGATGCGATACGCCAGCACGGTCCTCGACTTCCTCGACCTTATGCTGGTACCACGCCAAGTACGGTGCCAAAGCGAAGAACTGTAAGGCCCCGTGTTCCTTCTCGGGAAACGGCCCGACCAGCCACTAATGGCGGCGAGTGCCGCTGGTCGAGATGGTACAAGTTGCCTCCTCTATGTCTGGGACCGGAACGCTGGTCTACGGTTTCTTGTCGACTCCGGGGCCGAACTCAGCGTTTTCCCCGCCTCCCCACGAGAACTGCGCCTCAACACGCCAACCGTTTCCCTCGTCGCAGCAAACGGCAGCCCAATTAAGACTTTCGGAACTCGGGAAATCCCGCTAAACTTGAATCTGGGCCGGATGAACTGGAAGTTTACCCTCGCCGACGTTTCACAACCGATTCTCGGCGCCGACTTTTTCCGCAACAACGGACTGCTCATCGATATAAAGGGGCAACGTATAATCGATGCGAAGACCTTCACCAGTACACCGGCACGTCTTGCCGATACTGTCGCTCCTGGCCTCCATTCCATCGACCAAACCGACAATATGTACAACAAACTCTTGTCAGAGTTCCCCACTCTAACAGAACCCTGTTTTTCGCAGCCGAGCACCAAACACGGCGTGGAACATCACATACCCACGAAAGGGCAGCCGGTTTACACTCGGCCTCGTCGACTTTCCCCCGAGAAACTCGCCATTGCTCGGCGCGAATTCGAGCAGATGGAGCAGATGGGGATCATCCAAAGCTCCTCGAGTACCTGGGCATCCCCGCTCCATCTCGCCCCTAAACCGAACGGCGGTTGGCGCCCCTGCGGAGACTACCGCCGACTCAACGACGCGACAATCCCCGACAGATACCCCATTCCACACCTCCAGGATTTCTCCTCCCAACTCGCCGGCACCACAATCTATTGAAAGGTAGACCTGGTCCATCAAATCCCGGTTGCCGAGGAGGACATCCCAAAGACCGCAGTGATCACTCCTCTCTTTATTTACCTCGACGACATCCTTGTCGCGAGTTCCAGCCCCGAAGAGCACCTCCGACACCTCCGATTGTTGTTCGAACGCCTCACTGCTCATGGACTAATCATAAACGTATCCAAGTGCGTTTTTGGTGTCGCCTCACTCACCTTCCTGGGACACAACATCTCCGCCTCCGGTGCAACGCCAATCCCAGAGAAGGTCGAGGCCATCGCGGAGTTTCCCCGCCCAGCCGACAAGAAGGGCCTCCAACAATTCGTTGGGATGATAAATTTTTATCATCGTTTCATCCCCCAGGCCGCGGAGTTGCTCCATCCACTCCACAGTGCACTCGCTTCGACCGCGAAGTCCCTTAACTGGACACCCGCCATGGAGTCGGCGTTTGAGAACGCCAAGACCGCGTTGGCCTCCGCAACTCTCCTCGTCCATCCGAGTCACTCCGCCGCCACCAGCCTCACCGTGGACGCCTCCAACAAGGCGGTTGGCGGAGTCCTCGAGCAGTTCCTCGACGGACTCTGGCGCCCCGTCGCTTTCTTCTCCCGGAAACTGCGACCCGCCGAAACCCGATACAGCGCATTCGATCGCGAACTCCTCGCAATGTATCTGGGGATCAGGCACTTTCAGTACTTCCTCGAGGGACGTAGATTCCACACCTACACAGACCACAAACCACTAACCTTCGCTTTCAGCAGCGCCTCCGAACGCTGGTCGCCACGTCAACAGCGCCACTTAGCGTTCGTGTCGGAATTTACAACCGACATCCGACACATTGAAGGCAAGTCGAACTTCGTGGCCGAGGCCCTCTCCCGGGTCGAACTTGCAGATGCAGATCCCCCGATCGAACTCAACGCGACACTCCCCAACCAACACATCGACTACGCCGCATTGTCCCAGGCCCAGTACAACGACCCTGGTGTACAGGCATATCGCACCGCAATCACCAACCTCGTCCTACAAGACATCCCAGTAGACAATGGTACATTTTCCGTGTTGTGCGACATGTCCACCTCCCGCCCACGTCCGATCATTCCGGACCAATGGCGTCGCCGGATTTTCAACGCCATCCACGACCTTTCCCACCCCTCAATACGTTCATCCCGCCGCCTCATTGCCAAATGTTTCGTCTGGCACGGTTTACACCGCGATGTCGGGAAGTGGGCCAAGGAGTACGTCGGTTGCCAGCGGGCTAAAACTCAGCGCCACGTCTCCGCCCCACTCGAACGTTTTGAAACCCCAGACAGACGCTTTGAGAAGATCCACGTCGACATCGTGGGTCCCCTTCCTCCTTCTCAAGGCGCCTGTTACTTGTTTACCATTGTAGACCGATTCACCCGATGGCCCACGGCCGTCCCAATGGCTGACTCCACCACTGTCTCCTGCGCCCGTGCACTGCTCGCCCATTGGGTGGCCCACTACGGCGTCCCGGCACACATCTCGTCGGACCGTGGATCCCAGTTTACGTCCGAACTGTGGGCCTCCCTCAACGAGTTGCTCGGCTCCCACGCCCACCACACCACAGCCTACCACCCACAGTCCAACAGCATCGTGGAACGATTCCACCGGCAGCTTAAGGCGTCACTTAAAGCTTGCCTCCGCGGCCCGAACTGGGTGGATGAACTCCCGATCGTCCTCCTCGGGATACGGACTACCCCGAAAGAAGACCTCGGCTGCACATCAGCCGAACTCCTCTACGGGACAACGATTCGCCTCCCTGGAGAGTTCTTCTCTTCCTCCGAACTCTCGAGCGACACTCGTCCCGACCACGACGAGTTTATCACTGGCCTCAGGAACTCGATGCGCCGCCTTCGCGCAACACCAACGACCAGCCATGGCCAGGAACATGCCACACACACGTCCCGTCTGACCTGCTGCGAACGGACAACGTCTTTGTCCGCCATAACGCCCACAAAGGCCCTCTGCAGTGTCAGTACGACGGCCCCTTCCGCGTTCTGGCACGGGCGGACAAGTTTTACACACTGTCTGTCAACGGTCGTTCGACCAACGTCTCTGTCGACCGCCTGAAGCAAGCTTTCGTGGACGACACACCCACCCTGGTGGATACCACCACCCAAAACCCACCCTGTACACCGGAACAAACTGTTCAACCGCGACCCGCCGTAACAACTCGATCTGGACGCGTTTCACAACAGCCCACGCGTTTTACAGGAACCAAAACACCTTGGGTTTATCACTAGGGGGGGTGGTGTAGCGGACTGCCCCTTCGGGGCTAATGGTAACTGATAACCCGTGTTTTTGCTTGGTTGATCTCTGTGGCAACTGCGGGGGTTTCCTAGCAACTAGATCAACATTGAGTTCATATATATATACTGCTGTCACATACCTACCGGTACCTAACGGCCTATATTGTTTCATTACACGATATCATTATAATATATATAACCTTTTGATATAATATAAGAAGTTGGAAGGCTAGAGGGACGACTCTCTAGCGCTCCCACAATGATGATGGGGTTTCCCCCATAAAAAAAACATACGTATTTTAAAATGTAAGTTAATAAATAAAGTACATTAAAATACACCGAATTAAAATTATTTCTGTATTTTAATGTTGGTCTTAAAAATATAATATATTAGAAATATTCCATTAAAGGAGCATTGCTAATAATTATGAGACAGACTGGATGTCATATGGAATGAGATAAAATATATGCGTATTAAAAATTTAGATCAAATGTATGCGTATTAAATTTAAATTTAGATGAAATGTATGCGCATTAAAAGGACCAGAGTGGATGCGAAATGAAATAAAATATGTATTAATAAAAGCATTATACGTCGTTATCTATGGGTATAAATCATCTTTCATCGAGATGAGAGTTATTGTTTCAACAGATAATTAAGACATAGCTGCAATACACTGCCCAGCTACAAGAATTATCAATTGTGTAATGTTTAAAATTAATGAAGTATCTCCAAAATATATCGATCAGACGAGATTTAAGCCCTACATGGTTCGTGAAATTGATTCACTTTGGTAGTACTGTATATTAGCAATGTGGTACTCGAGACCAATAGATTTGTTATGACTTGCATTTTTTCGGCCGCATAACATAATTGTTGGCGAATTGTTTATGAAACCAGAGGACCACTTCCCTAATGTGTATTTTATTTTGAAATAAAGGTAAATTAAATAGCCATTTCATGAACGAAATTGTATTAAGTGTTTGTATGTTATTGTGAAATAATTATAATTTTAATGAATAATTATTATCATATCAAACAAGTTGGCCTTTTCATTCAGTTACAGTCATGGGCCGAAACGTCCAGGCCGAATCGTCCGGGCCGAATCGTCCGGGCCGAAATGTCCTGGACCGAAACGTCCTATGCCGAAACGTCTGTATACCTCAAACATCAACTGTAAGTTTGTATAATGTATTACCCCACCAGATGAACAGCACTTCCCAGTGAATCCTATGACAATAGTCTATAAGGTTACTCACTGCTATGTTAGGTGGGAGGGAGTTGATGAAAATGAATGAGGAGGGACCCAACTAACACTACGTTAGTATATGGAGGGTCTCCTTACAGATGATGAAATCATCAGAAAATGAATACAGAAAATGAATAATATGACTCATATTACTTACTTACGTACCTAGAGAACATTAGTAAATCTGTCAAACCCTAGTATTATTGAAAGGTGGTTTAATATTTACCTAGTTTCACCGGAAGTGACCTAACAGACTTCATTGTTTATATGAGAAAATTGACCTACCATAACTAACCCGTTTAATTTAGTTGGATTGTTTATTATATTTAATTCTATGTAACGAGTATTGATATCAACATAATTCCATTGTTGAAAGTTCATATACTTATTTTGGTGAAAATTTTAGAAAAAACTCAATATTACATAATTTAACATATTGTATTGGATTGTGTTGAGAACTTGTACGTGATTTCAGGGAACGGTTTTGCTGCCAATGCTAACTGTATACAGAAATCTTATATTTTTGTCGTATTATTATTCATTTTCCATGCATAAAACATTTATGCTTCGATTGTATTGAATGGCCCATAAGGTTGTTTTTATTGTTGCCTAACAACGGCTGTAGTATTATTGAACTCTCATTGGTAGCAGCCGAAGTTGATATCCCTGCGTCTTATTGGCTGTTCTATTCACTGGGCATTGTATATAGTCGTTGTCAACCCTTACAGGCTAGCTCTTTTGATTTTAACCTTAATAACACCTTAGGTTAATTTGTATTGATTTCATAAGCGCCATTGTGCCACTTTAGTTACAGTGGTTCACAATATTTACCTAATCACTTCATTGTAACTAGTCACTTACACTAATCATTTGTATTAACAACTAATATTTGCACTACTTGTTGATGAATATATTGGACTAAAGATCAAACCAACTTGATTCCCACACGATAAATGTAAGTGCGCCTGTCAGTAATAAGATTCGGTTCATTTAATGCAAATGTGTGAGTCCACAATATTGTTATATTATTCCCAACTAGTAGCTACTATTATACTATATTATACTATAGCTACGGCTCTACCTCGAATGTAAAAATTGAGTTACTTTTTATAAATTTGCTAGTGTTAGACGTAGAATGAAATAAAATGTTTCTTCATTATTAATTCGACGAACTATATTCTCTGAGTATGCCGAAAGCTAGCCAACTTGGTCACCATGGTTACCAATAGACCACACGTGGTATTACCATAGAAACGAGGCGCCACCATTGGCAATCCGAGAGAGCACGACTGCAGGGGAAATGATGACAGATATATACCGACACTCTGGCAACAATAATGTTCTAGAACTTTCGCAAAGACACGACGCTTCTACCTACAGAATACCGCCGGATGTCCTAAACAAATCGAGGCGAAAATATAAAATTGGAAACCCTTTTACTTTCCACGACAACCGACACCAGACGCGCGACTACGGGATCTATTTCGACGAGAAGTTTGGGAAGTTTAAATCCTACGGAGATAAGCGGCAGCATCTGTCTGCGAACCACATCGAGTGGGTGAGTGACACAGCTGGGCGAGGTACCCGGCCCTACACGTCGGTTTACCGGAGGAGTTTCAACCGAGTCTCGTCTGTAACCCCGGATACAACCGCGGGGATATCGCTTGATATCCCTCCTGTATTCCGGGCCGCCACCTCGGAATCATTCCGACCCCACTCCCGCTTCCCCCGTGTCTACCCGACCGCCGTATTCAGGGCGACTGATCGCTCGGAATATATCCGGGTTGGTATGACAGCCCCTGATTCCGGTTCATTTAGGACTCCTCTTCGCTCCCTCGCTTTGGCACAGGAACCGTTCCAGAAAAACAATAACTGGCGATATTCAAACAGAGGCGTTAAAATATAATAGGATTTATTTGTATATTATTAGGTAATAAAGAATTTTAATTAACAATTAATTTGTTTAATTATATCAGCTGATTTTGAAAAGTCCAAATTTTGCTCTCGGACCTCCTCCGACGTTCTCAAAATGTTTCTATAAAATATATTCGGTAATATTAGGCAGACAACTGATACGGATGTTGAAATATTTAAGGCAACACTTATGAGTTAAGGTTCACCTTAGCTAAGGTTGATTTATATGCAACCGGCCCCTCCTGGTCTAACAGCAAGTTAAGTAAATAAAGTTATGTTATTGCAACTATAATTTATTAATATATTGTAAATATTAACCAAACATAAACCAATAACCCATAACCATCACACATATAAACTGGTAACATATAGCAGAATAGCCAAGATTCAGTCTCTTCTAAAACTTATTGGGAATTCTAACTGCAAAATAAATAATAAAAACGTTAAAGTTAATAATTTTATAGTAAAAAACGATATTTATTCCGGAACTACAGTATTATTAATTGCTTACCGGTCTACCGAGATCCTGTTAAATAGAATACGACAATAAGATAACATTATTTTAGGTGCTGTATACAATATTTGTAAACCTATCTCTCACCCATTCTCAGATTTAATCCCCTGCGTACAGAGTAGGGCCCCCTAAGTAGTTTGTGTAGCAGATTGTTCGGTGTTTATACTGTACTATGTGTGTATGTAATATAATTTGTATCTAATATTTCGTGCTGTGCTATTTCGTTTTTACTATGGGTCCCAGCGGCGTGGAATAATAATAAATAACATTAATAATTATTATTAACTTTTTACCCAAATATATCATATCATATATTTTATTTAATATTTATTATTCTATAAATTTTTTATTATTTATTATTATTTTTTATAATTAATTTTTTATATTTTATTAATACAGCATTATTTATATATTTTATAATTAAATGTAAAAGTTAGTTTCCAACGCAACTCTATTTAAATTATTTAGTAATTTTTTATAAAACTTACAGTTTTACTAAATCCAAATCGCCATTTCAACTCGAGAAGCCGGATTATATTCAGTAAACGAAATCCAAGCAGGTCCTTTCAGATCCCCCGCACCATATTCTCCGTTCAAGTTACTTCTAGCGCATCTCTTGTACCACCACGCTCCAGTATATAGTACGGCACAGTTGAAGGAGTCATAGCGGTCATTATCGCGGTCCTTGGTAGTGAATGGCCAACCGTTGTGAAACTCCAAATCGTCACCAGCAGTACCACGGTAACCGGATACATTTAGGGTGTAATTAGTTGCAGCTGATCCGATAGAGAAGTTGTTGTATTCCGCGTATTTGTGTTCGTTTTTGTATTTCTTTCTTTTAAGATTGCCCCATTTATTGGGATCATTGGGATCTTCAAACCCCCTTCCAGTGAACCACAAATCGACCCTCAAATTCACCCCGCCTTCACTCAGCTTGTGGATCGCCTCCAACCCCAACCAAAAGTTGGTATTCGGGTCGCCAAATCCGTCAACATATTCATCCCAGTTGCGATAGAAGTCAACAGATCCATCAACTCTTTGTTGAATCTTTACTCCATCATTTTGATTTAGGATAGGCGCTATTAGCTTATACAGTTTTAACCCTGTAAACTGGTCTTTCAACTCTGTGAACTGGTCTTTCAACTCGGTATTCTGTTCTTTCAACTCTGTATTCTGTTCTTTCAACTCTGTAAACTGGCTTTTCAACTCTGTATTCTGTTCTTTCAAATCTCCAACCTTTTCTTTTAACTCTGTATTCTGGTCTTTCAACTCTGTAAACTGTTCTTTTATCAGTTCTTCCAACGCAGCAACCTGTTCTTGTATTTGTTGACCCTGTTAAAAAAAATCATTTTATTTATATTTAATTTCACTGTATTATACTGATAGTCGTAAGTCGTTGTTCCATATCATACATTTCCTCTCATTGATCAGATGCGAAATGTAATTTGGACGATTTTACGATTCTTTATATTATTTTAATTAAGTAGGCCCCCCTATAGTTAACATTGCGAAACTACAGATTTAACATGACTATAACATGTCTGCTAATTAGCTAACAACTAACTAAGCCTTCATAAGGCCTTCCTTTGATTGTTAACTAACCATTATTTACAATATAAAAATGTGATATATCCACGGCTTAAAGTTGAGTAAATTGAGCGTAGTGCTTCCAAGCATCGTCTGGTTGTTATTTTAAGAATGGTTAATCCAGTTTTTTTTTAAAGTCCCAAAATGGCTGCATATGGCCTCCTTTTGTCTAAACGACTATTTCTTGAACAGTTTTGAATTTATTGAGTTCAAATTTGTAAACCGGTCCATTTTATGTTTACATCCAATGTTATTGAGGAATTTTGATTTAAATTTTGCGTGAAATAAAAAATAAAGGCCTATTTTATATACAAACGTGCCCAAAAAGTATCGTTTTTAGCTCTAAATTTAAAATTCTCTAAAACTACCGCTCTAAAATGCCCACAAAGGACTTCAGAGACAAGCATATTTTGGATGTAGGACAATTCGGTCCCGCACAATTACGTCCCGGACAATTCGGTCCGGACAATTCGGTTCCGGACAATTCGGTCCAAAAACACTAAATAAATGGGACCGAATTATCCTGAAACCGAATTGTCCTAGGACCGAATTGTCCAAGGACCGAATTGTCCTAGGACCGAATTGTACGGGACCGAATCTCCAAATTGGCCGGTTAATGATAGCAACTTTTTAGTGCTTTTTTGATTTTGGTTAATGTTCTAGAACAGTTTTTAATCTAAATTCAGCAAAGTGTCCCTGAATGAGATCCAGCTGTTATCGGCATTACTATGGTACAGTCGGGGTCTCAAAGAGCATCTGTTCTTTGAGATTTTCTCAAAGTTTTTCTAAAAGAGTCTAAAAGTCATTACATTACTCCCAACGGCCGCTTTGAATTATTGTAGACACTTCTAGTTGGGAATCTCAAAGTGATTTCCTGCTTTTAGGCACTTTGAATTCTTTGAGAAATGTCACTTTGAGGTAGTTTGCGGCACTTTTAATTCTTTGAGAAAATAAACTCCGAGGTATTCCTGATTGACAGCTCGTGGTAAGTTAACTGAGAGGCAGAGGCATTCTCGGGGAACAATATCATGCGGGCAACAAAGTGATACTTGTGTGCTGGCCAGTTATGCATAGAAGCTATATTCCCATTAATTTATTAAATTGAGGTTCCTGAGGTCATTACGGGATGGGTTTTCGGTCGCAAGTACAAATTGAATTTACGGCACCCTAAAGTCTTTCTAAAAAACATTCATTCAAATATTACATGAAACATAATTAGTGAAACAAGATTAATGCTTGACAAGATTGATTATTTTAATAACATAATACAATATCAGATTAACAATTAATATAAGAGAAACTGCACTGTAGTATCTCTGTGTATACGTAGTTTCATTATAATGACCTAAAGAAGCCCTGTTGGGAGAAAGCTTGTAATAACTTTTGTCATTCATTTCATTAGTCACCTCAGGTCAAACCGTACTACCTTAACTGATACCTTAACATTACCCTAATTAATATGATAACTATGTTGACGAGAGCGCGATAATTCCTTCTTAAAAACTAAGAAAGGCTTTCGACTTTCAAGTACAATAGAACGGCTACAATCTTGTGTTGTTTTAGCTTAATAGAGATATTAAAATATCCCCTGCCGCTGGCGTTTATATTTGAGCATATTTTAAATGTTTGCCTCATATTCAATTGATGTGTACCGCCTTCTGGCAAAGTGGCACCCAGTTTAAACTATCAATCACAGCTAGTGAGTAGCGACCCACGGACGGCGACCTTCAAACAAACAGGTGCAGAGCCGGAAGAACTGTCACAGGCTTTGCTTGGCTTGTGGTACCATTTGATTACATAATCGATTTTGGCAGACCGGGCGGACGCTCTGACCATATGCAATGCATTGCGCACCAACAATGCCTAAAACATCTATGGGAACAGCCAATTAGTGCGCTTGAATCATTATCTTTATTCCTGCCTCTATCGTTATTCTTTACTTTGTACGTATAACACAATTTACAGTGCGGCAAAGTATGGCTGGTTGACCATTGAAATACATTGGTAAAGGAATTCGACGTTCACGTGGGCTAAACAAATTTAAACAGTACAGTTTTAGCACTATACATTAATATAGATAGGGCAACAGACAAAATGTCTATGACACAAATACCAACACATTCCGATAGCCCGCAATTATGGCGTCTCTAAAGAGTCCAAATATAAATTAATAAAATCCTCTATGAAACAATAAAAATACCTACAAAAAATACTGCTGTATTAAATATTAGTTACTGCAGTAACATATAACAATTACTGCAGTAACAAATATTTATTACTGCAGTAACAAATATTTATTACTGCAGTAATAAATATTTATTACTGCAGTAATAAATATTTATTACTGCAGTAACAGATATTTATCACTGCAGTAACAAATATTTATTACTGCAGTAACAAATATTTATTACTGCAATAATCAATATTAATAAATTACTGTAATAAATATTTGAATAAAAATTTATACTGCAGTAATCAATATTAATAAATAATTGAATAAAAATTTCTACTGCAGTAACAAATTATTTGTTACTGCAGAAAAATACAATTTTTTATTACTGCAGTAAGTTTAATTTTTACTTTCAGTAACAAATATTTATTACTGCAGTATTTTTTGGAGGCATCTGTAAAAGCCTTTGCTGAATTGCCCCGTTATTTTTATTATCTCTTACATTAAAATACTCTGTAGTTGATTTAATAAGTGTAAGAGACCGTATTATTGCTGTATCGGTGTTTTTAGAGGATCTAAGACCTATTTCCTCCGTATGTGTACTGTGAAAGGCATATTTTATGATTCTATGGCAATTCGTGACGCAAAAGGGTGATAGCTACTCTTGAACAGTAGTTACTATGACTACGGTTAACAGCTGACATTCATACGTGTTGATTTCCTTTGTTCTACGGCGTCTCTCAGTTCAGTCAGCCAATGAGAGCGTTTTTGTGGCTCCTTGTACAGAAAATTTCCGAGAAATGACGCAATGCCTATGTGCAGTGTTTTCATTCAGTCTTGAGCCAAAGAAAGAACGGCTTGGAAGTATTTTGTGCTGTACTGTTTTTAGTCGTACACTAGTAGGTTTAATTATAAAGGGCATATATCCTTTAACTGACTACTGCAATTTAACATACCTGATGACTGCTGACTGATCATACATGCTGACTGCTGAAACATTGCAAACTCATAACAATCAGTGTTTCATTGTTGTTTTATACTGCTATTTACCGTCAGTTCTTCATAATATGGTTGATGAATAATTATATTTGGAATAACGATAAACAACCCCTAAACCCAATATTCTTGATATACCGAAGGTAAGAGAGAAGGGTTACAAATAAACGATTGTGACTTATGTTAAAGTGGTTTGAAGTGAATCTAATGTTATTTGATAGACCCTACATGATTCAGTCTGTGTTCCTTTTATATGTGACTAAAATCAGTGAAGATTGGCAGATTAGTGTGCAGTATTGTGCAGCATTGTGTATGAGTGAGTCTGTTAAAGAAGCAATTCCTAAAGAATGCGCCATATATGTGAATTATAATTAAGCCATATCGTTGTGAGTAGTTTAAGTCATAACTCTGTTTATATAGATAAAGCGCCACGTCCTAAAGGAACTGTTAATATTACCGAAGGTGAATAATATTGTCAGAGATTATATAATACTGTCAGTCGAATAATACATTAGGCTTACATAGCAATAAAATTAAACCGTCGAACCCAATCTCCCGGGAATATCCAGCGGGTGAATGGTCGCGCACGGATTGGTTTCGACTAGTGTAGTGAATCAAATACTTGTCATAGACTAAAAGCAGATTTAATATCTAGAAGACATCTTAATTTGGTGGGTTAAACTGCCAAAGGTCTGAAAGCGCGAACATTAAAGGATATAGCTTCTTTATTGCAGTAAGCAATAAAGTCGAAAGTACCGGTCGACCGGTAACCAGTAGGCCTGACTGCCTGATCATCCGGACCGGTACCTACAGCAGTATTATTCGATTTTGATAATTATATACCGGTAGGCCTTAATAATTAATCAGGGAGGGCCCGCCCTGGTTTTTTATTGAGATTTTACTTATTTCTGTCAAGTTTTATTTATTTGTAGGCCAGTATTGAACAGAAGGCGTGTAAGCCTGATCAGATTGTACAGACAATTTGTAGGCTGAGCTGTTGTCTGATTGCTGTTAAGTCCGAACGAATTGCAGTGTGTGTAGAGCACTTGTCCGATTAAGTACGGTTAGGAAGTAGGGGCAGCAACGCTGTAAGGTAATCCCCCAGCTAAAGAATAAGTCGCACTACTGGGTTAGAGCGCATACTCCCTAATCATTTCGGAGTCTGCATGTCCTGTAGTTTATTTAGGCTTGAGAGTAGTCTGCCATCGTTTAGTCTGTACTTTGTTTGTGTAAGTCTGTACGGGTAGCGTATAATTTTATTTAAATAATTTGTAGGCTGGATAGTTGTCTGGCTGTTATTAGGTCTGAACGGATTGCCGCGTGTGTAGATCATCTGTCCGATTAAGTACGATTAGGCAGTAGGGGCAGCCAATGCGGTAAGGTAAACCCCCAACTAAAGAATAAGTCGCACTACTGGGTTAGAGCGCATACTCCCTAATCATTTCGGAGTCTGCATATACCGTAGTTTGTTTAGGCTTGAGAGTAGTCTGTCAGTGTTCGGTCTGTATTTTGTTTGAGTAGTTTGTACGCGTAGCGTAATATTTATTATTCAGAGTTTATGCGATTATTCGCAACATTCAAGTCCCCAAGTTTGTTCCTACAGTAATTGTGTTTGTTATACATACCGCTATAGTTAAATTAACCTCGGTACTACACGGGCTGCTCGGCGTAGGTAAAGACTGGTGATTTTGTGCATCGGTCACTCCAGCAGATGCCGTGGTTCTTTTAGCTGTTCAAGTATATTTAACTACTGATTATTTGTTATACAAGTACTCGTACCTAATTTAGGGTTTAGTGTACCGTACTTTCCGAAGTAATTATTGTAGGCATTATATCTGTGTTGTAAAGTGGTTGATAGGCACATTCGATTAGCTCTATTAACTTCTAGGTAGGAACACTCCGTGATACATAACGTAGAACCTATAGCGATACGGCTATAGGTCGTCAGGCGGTGGCATTTTCCTATCTAGACAACGCAGTGTATTTACTACTACTTATTATTTCAAATACCGTAGTACCCTGTCCGTGTAATAACCGGTTTTCTAACCCTTTGTTAGGCTGGTTTGTAGACTTCTTGTAAAATTACCCTAAAAATTCGTATTTTGCGTTTTTTGTAAATTTTTGCATTTATTTAGAGATTGTAATCTCACCCGAATTGTACGTAATTTGTAGTATTAAGTAACTTAGGTAAATTAGTATTATTTGTTTTAGTGTCCTGTACGTAACACTTCACTGAAAGCGCACCGCTTTGTGTAGTGATTACTCCCCAGAAATAATAACATTTATTTCAAACATTGACAAAACCCATTAAAACGGGTATATATATATTATAAATCAAATCTAACGATTTATAAATCGTAGGCCTACCATACAACCATTAGGTCTCAATATCAGTTGGATTACTGCTCAAATAACAGTAATAAAGTAAGTAAAGTAACAAAGTAACCCTAAAGTAACAGAAATTCAATTATTTGAAATAATTGATATACCGGTATTTACGATAGGCCTATTATCTTTATTTCTATAAATCTAGGCTGAAATTATACCGGTACCTGTAATTAATTCTATTTCAGAATTATATATCCTACAAACAGTAAGCTGTATACCGGTATTCCGATAGGCCTATTATATATTTATATATATTTGTGCTAAAATTATACCGGTATTCTGTGATAAACCTAGTCTGTAATAATAGTTATATATACTATAAGCATACCGGTATCCTTATATATTATATATCACGCTACACTGAGTAGCAGTACCGGTAATTAATTACTAGGCTAGCAGTTAATACTGAGTTATTAGACTTACTCAGACTGTAATACAGCAGTAGACATTCAACGGTATACATAGTCATGTCTGATACTAAGCAGAACCTGTCAGACAGTTTATTAGATGTAACTATCTGCGACTCAGATAGAGACGTACAAACGTCTGGTCGTAAATCCAGTTCACCTCCCACTGTGAGGAAGGTCATCCCTCCAGTAGTAATAACAGAACCTAGGCTGGTCCAACATTGTAGGTCTATCATAGGCACTCGAGCTCAGGTCAAGCGGGACCAAAAGGCAGCGGAACAGCAACAACCCGCTAGTCAAGAACTTATTCCTCAGCGGCCCAGCAGCTCCAGTAGTGAGGATACTGTAGAGCTGACACCCGAGAGCGGAGCAGAGATGACGGATGCGGTTTATACGGATCCCCTTCTCATCCTTCCTGCAGCCGTGCTCGCTGGGTTATTGATCGCGGTGGAAGAACACCAGATCGATTGGGCGAGAAGTCAACGGTCAACTAGAGATAACTACGCGGGATATACTAGTGAAGAACTGAAGTCTATTGTCGAGTCGCAATGGAACTTCCCCGGACCCGGACTCCCGTTTGATTTATCAGAAGCTGCCTGGGAAGACATACACCGGATGGGAGTAGCCAAGGAAACCATCGATCCAGCTGTGTGGAAGAGGTCCGCAGCCGGATACGCACAGGGATTCTTCAGCTCTATGGAGCGAATAGAAAAGCAACTTTTTCAACAACCTCAAGGACCTCAAGAGCAGGGATCGCTGCTTTATCAAGTTAGAGAAAGAGTTCTGCGGATTAGGCTAATCTTATCCGCCTTTGAGGAGGCTTCTAAAAGAAGGCAAGACACGTCGTTGCAAGTTGCCGTAAAGACTTGGTTTCAACGGGTGAGTCGCCAGGTTCAAGGAGCAGCTCAGTGGAAAGCTCAGTTGGAGGAGCGCTCAACCCATGGAGAATCAACAGACGCTACTTTTTCCCAAGTGGAAAGTGAAGCGACGGCAGAGAAACCGCATAAGAGGGATGCCATTGACATCTATCTGTCAGACTATCAGCGTTTCGTAGGTGATGAAGAGTTGCGGAGAAGACTAGATGGGCTTAGCCCTAATAGTGAAGGAGCCCAGCGTGTGTTGGATGCAATTGATGTGGATAGGTTAGCGGCGAACCAAGCTAAATTCGATGAACAACTCCGCCTGACAAGAGTCAAAGAAGAACAAGTAAAGAAAAAACGTATAGAAGACAGAAAGGCAGCGGCAGTAGCAGCAGCAGTGGCAGCTGCAGAAGCAGAAACAAAGGCGGCAGCGGCAGAGGCAGCGGCAGAGGCAAAAGCGGCAGAAGCAGAAAGAAAGGCGGCAGCGGCAGAGGCAGCGGCAGAGGCAAAAGCGGCAGAAGCAGAAAGAAAGGCGGCAATGGCAGCGGCCGAAGCGGAAAGAAAGGCGGCAGAGGCAGTGGCAGAAGCAGAACGGAGGGCATCTGAAGAGGCAATCCAACTAGAGTTGGAAAATCTTCAAGAGAGGCAAGACAACTTCAATAAACAGTTAACAGCGAGCAATATGCAGATGATGAGTCGATCTACTCCCAAGAGACAGGGGTATACATCATCTGAGGAAGGCGATACCACCGACACCGAAGGCGGAGGAAATCGATCTCGCCTAAGCAGACGTAAAAGAACATTCCACCGGCAGAAATTGCCTGATTTGCCTCCAGCTGTTAGAAGGCAACTAAATAACACCAAAGTAGGTAGTACAGAGCCCACAGACCAAATAATTAAAATAGAAAGACTCCCTACTATAGTAGATGAGCCTGAAATAATTAGGCCTGTTCTTGAAATCACCCCTTCGGTGATAGACACACCTGTGCTCCCTGAAGCTACTTCTAAATTCCCTCTACATAGCACTAAGCTACCTGTGCCCAGTAGAACTGCCCAGGCGACAGTTCAGGTCCTGGACCCCGAGCGAAATATTCATAATTTGTCTCCCGTTGTCCCTCGTCCGCCCGCTACAACGTTGGCGACTCCCGCTTCGGCGGTCGAATGGGTGGACAGGGGACGGCGGGGGATGGATATCCTGCTCGGGCAGATGCAGGAGACTGTCCAGCAATTCAAGGGCACAGTAAGGGAAAGTAGGCTAGAGTTGCAAGAAGTGCAGCAAAGTATCGCGCTAGAACGCGATAAATTAGTAAATACCCAAAAGGGTATACCACCACCCTCTGTAACAATGTGTCAACCTGTTAGGTCTGAAGTATTGCATGCGCAAGGTGTGGAGCCTACACGCATATATACTGCTAGCGAAGTAGAAACTCCTATAGTGAACCCTATTAAGGGTAATTATAGACCTGTTGATAATGATATTCCCTATAGAACTGATCATAATCAGAGAAATTTATATACCGATAACTCGATATTAAATAGCACAATGGCCCAAGAAAGTTTTACGCGTCAAATGGCTAGAACCGAAGCCCGGCAAGCGGTAAAGGTTGGAGAGATCGTCAAGTTCAATGGAGATGAGATGAAATGGTTACCTTTTAATGAATATTACAAAGATAACATACAGAACTCTGTACTATCTAATGGAGAAAAACTTAGATACCTCATCGAGTGCTTGGAAGGATCTCCCAAGTTAATGGCGTTAAAGTTTATTGGCCATCCAGACGGATTAAGACAAGTTTGGGATATACTAAACATCAGGTATGGTAATAGGAATAATATCGCTAAGTATTTATATGCAAAATTAGTAGCGCCCAGAAAGTTCATCAGCAGTGGGATAATAGAGTTTTCCGATGAGCTTCAAGAGATCTGTAGACAATTAGATTGGTTAGGTAAGTCTCATGAATACCAAAGTTCTATGGTCATTGGAGCTGTGGCTTCTACTTTACCGAAAGGTGGGGTAGGCACACGCTGGGATAAGAAAGTACTTTATATGATGGAACAACAACGACGAGACCCTACCATGGCTGATCTCATGTCATTCTTGGATGGAGAAGTGAAATTGCAACTCCTCAAGCAGTCCCGAGAGAAGACACCGGAAAACAAGGTAAGTGAAAAACCCGTCTCTAGGAGAAAAGTAACACCAGTATGTTATACCGATGACGGCGAAAGCCAGACTTCTCAAGGAGAAGATAGCGGGAAAGACACGGATAGATCTTATTACGTGAACAAAATGCCTAAAGATCAGGTAAGTAAATTTAAGTCTCGAACAAATGACAGGAGGGAACAGGTAAGAAAAACTCCTCCCACGTCTCCCAAGAGAATTCAGGTGAGAAAACCCGAAGAAAAGGTAAGTGTACACAATGTGACTCAGAATAAGGTAAGTAACATCAAACCAAAATGTGCGCTGTGTGACGGGACCCACTATTTGAATAGGTGTGATGAATTTCTAAAGAAATCATTAACGGAGAGACGCGAAGTTATGTGGGATAAGCGGTTATGTTATAATTGCCTCAGACAAGGACACCAACGGCGTACCTGTTTCTCAGACATAAGATGTGCAAAGTGTGGTGCGAAACATCATATCTTGTTGCACGCTGAATTCGATCGAAATGGTCCGAATCAGGTAAGTGATTCCGAGCTACATGTCCAATTCAGTGATGTGAACGACACTGATCAATCTGAGATGGAAGGATTCTATACAGATGAGTTCTCTGACGAAAACGAATCCTGTTACATGATAAATACCGCAGTGTATCGAGCGCTAACATATGAGAAAGATACAGAGAACGACTTTACTCTAACTGCTTCTGAACGACAACCACCTTGGAAAGAGACATCCTCCAATGTAGGGATCCGAGAGTTTCCTGTGGTACAGGTAAGGGTTCACGGACCTCAGAGGAGTTATGTAGTGAACGCCCTCCTGGACTCCGGCAGCACAGGAACATTTATCGATAAAGAGTTAGCCGAAGATATATTTGCTGGACAACCCAAGTTCCAAACTAAGCTCAACATGTCAGGCATTATGCAAGTTTGGAAATCTACAATAACAGCTGATTATTATGTCGGAGCGTTGTCCACCCCCCAGGACGAACTAGGAGAACACAGCATAAGGTTAGTGAAAATGGTGGCTATAAAGAACTTTGCTACTACTCAAGCAGACCTTTATGATTGGGACGAGGATGAGAGCATCCAACATCTTAACATACCTCGATTCCAGACTGATTATCCTGGAGTGCAAATACTCATCGGCCAAAACGCGCATGAGGCGCTGGAGACGTTAGAGAAACGGCCTGCTCAACCGCAGCCCCTACAGACCTATGCGGTAAGAACTAGAGTAGGTTGGTACCTTACTGGACCTTCCCGTAGAACGCTCAGGGAAAGACTGCTTCAAGATCGCGTCTGCCAGGTGAGTGAATGGGAAGACGATACTAGTGAGGGAGACGACCCCACTGAGGGAACACCACACTCCTCAGATAATGACAATCTTAACTCCAATGTAGATCAATGGAGATATTGCCCCAAGACGATGAATACAACTGACATCGCTTCCAGAGGAGCAACTCCTCAAGAACTGACAGATACTACAGACCGGTTAGGTGAACCCGACTTCCTGAGTAAGGAGGATGAATGGCCTCCCCATCTTACTCCGACTGAGATTAGACCAGCCAAGGGAGCGGAGAAAGTTAAACCTAAAACCCGGACGGGTGGAGCGGAGTTATTTGAACCCGGGATAGATCTGTCGGTATTACATATTGCCAGGGACGACGCCGTGGATCTGGACCTCCCCACCGCGAGTGGATCCTTCTTGAAGATCAGAGAGAGCGATTGGAGCTCTGGAACATCAGACGTCTCTCAGGGACTCTCACCTCTCCTGCAGAGAGCGACGGACCACTATAGCTCCTGGAATCGGCTTTGTGACGCCGTCATATACTTTGAGCGATGTTTCTATCGTCACTATTCCAGGACGAAGAGGAAACCTGGAATTGTATTCAGGATGCAGCGACTCAATCACCCAGTCGGTCGTTTGTGTTTATCGGAAGGGAAT
This sequence comes from Nemertoderma westbladi, assembly GCA_032718475.1. Classification (NCBI taxonomy): domain Eukaryota; kingdom Metazoa; phylum Xenacoelomorpha; order Nemertodermatida; family Nemertodermatidae; genus Nemertoderma; species Nemertoderma westbladi. Next base: position 20,611 of record JAUCBJ010008017.1, read on the forward strand.
GGAGGACTCTCCGGAAACTGTGGAAGGCAAGATTCTCTTCCCACGACCACCTCCCTAATCCTTCAAACATCTAGGGACTCCATAACGTAACAACATATGGAGTGGGTGTGTGACTCTATTATTTTATATTATTTTATTATTTTTATATTTATGTATGTATTACTATGTAATTCTATTATAATCGTTTTCTTTAATTTTATTCAGTAGAATGTTATTTTAGCGATTATTTAGTAGATTAGTGCAATATATATTCGCGTATATTACTTAATTACGTATATATTATATTTAATGCGACGGCAAGAAATAATTCTTTTCCTTCTTCCTTACTGTCCGTATTACATTACAAATACGTAACTACAGTAAGATGAAATGTCCGTACTTATTAAAGTACAATAAAGCCACTACTATATTCAAGTATTATTGGTAGGCAGAGTATTAGGAATGCAAAGTTCAGATCCTCGTGTCTCGGCTAAACCAAGCTCTGGGTAGACCTTGGAAACGACTTGCCTCTTCACACTGACATTGCTTCGTGCGATATTGCTCTCATACCGTATATTAAATAATACATATAGTAGCGTGATGTCCCTTTAACAGTAGCGTATAACGCGAAATAAATCTGTTAAACCCTTTGACCATCTGTAATTCTAGTCGATTAAGATATCGTGGCACCCACCGATATACTTGAAAGACAAATTCTAGAATCAGTGGTTGACGTCCCCAGACAAGTTCTGGAATAAATCGGTGCCCATCTCAAATATTAATTAATTAATATTTGCCAAATCTAATAAATCAAAATCTGTAAAATTCAGATCCTTCAATAATTCTAGTCAATTAAGATATCGTAGTATTTACCGATATTCTTAAAAAGACAATTGTCATAGAATTAAGGATCTTGTGTCCCCAGACATGTTCTGGAATCCAAATATGTCCATTTAATTATCAAATAATAAAATTTCAGGGAATCAATTTAAATTCATGCCTTTTAATGAATTTAATAAATTGCCATTTTTACGCAATTTATAAAGTTCCCAAAATTCCATTAATTAATAGATCAAGGGAGCGGAGATTTATCTTAGCATGCGTATGAGTGTGTGAAAGTCTCCCAAACATAGTCAATAGCAGATAAAATTCATAAAGTCATGTATAAAACAGAACATTGACTATTAAAGAATTACTATTAAATAACATCCCAGATCTGTATGCATTGGAATTACTCTAATTCTACCGCTAGCTTTACATAATGTCACCATAGCAACAACCACGCTAGAATTAGAATTGAGTTAAAAGAACAATAGAAAGCTTGTCCCATTGAATAGCATAGGGAATAAATAGTGCACTGATAGTATCCAAGGATACATAATAATACAGTGACATTCTGGAAGGCATTGACTAACGGACAAGTGACCCGAGTGTGTGTAATTTGTGACAAGTTGTGTGTGTGGTATTTGTGAGTTTATAGGTGAATGTTACTGCTAAGGTGTGTTTACAGTAGCTAGTCGCAATCGTAAAAGTAACCTAACTCTCCAAGGAAACCTGAAGTACATCTAAGCCTTTGGGACGGACAGTTGAGTGACTTGTGCCGGTTGTCGTTGTCGTTGTGCGGCTACGTCGTTGGCGAAAGTACGGCGGCGACGACACATCGGCGCTGAGGATCTCGTACTGTCCGGGGTTGATTGGGGTAGGCAGCGACGCCCGCTCGCCTAAATATAAACTCATTATAATATGGATAAACTCATATATAGCAGATATGACGGAGTTGATAGAAGATGGTCTTGGTATCGGGGAGCGATATACTCTACTTTTGCAAGCGTTTGTTGATAGCTTAATACGCGGCGACGTTAGTCCAACTGCTGCGGAGGACGATGGTCGTTATATCGAACCGCCAATGTCCCAAGAGCAGCTCGCGCGAGTTAGACTATAGAAAATTCGCTGCTCGATATACGCGGCGTAATGGTACGTATATGGGCTTCTTAACTACTGGTCATCCTATCGATTTACACAATACGGACTATGTCGACTATATATCCTGCCCAGCGGAGTCGGAACCATAAACTGAAATTCGAATGCGAAAATTCTATTCGAAATCGACTCTAAAGAAAAGACACTAAAGAAACAAATGGACGCGGTAACTCCAACGTATATTTGGAATTCTTGATAGAAGCATTGTAACAACAAACAAATATCACCCGCGTTTACCCTACCAGACGTGCGTCTTTGGTATTATGACGATAAATGCCCTAGACCCAACTAATAAACGGAAAGACATAAACATCCACGTAAACCGAAACTTGTTGACGTATCACCTATGCTCACTCGGCTCGAACGATCCTGGAGTAAACCTACGATCAGAGTCCCGGAATACTCGGTCAAACCTCCTCATTCCTTAGTTGGACCTCAGACCTGCGATCCTGGTGGTGTCGCGGATCCTCGCGGACGGTATTCACTGTTCAAGATCTAGTGCTACCCTAACAATTAATCGGTAACACTCCTACAGTGATTTCTAGCTAGCCGTCCATCTTACCTAGCCGGATTGTGACGCGGACACCTAATATCACTATCCAACCGTATGGTCGTCCACGTTTAACGCAATACAACCCCTCATCAAGGTGAAGGAGAGCGTTGTACGAAACGAGTTAAACGCTATTTTATAAAGATCAAAAGGGAAGCCTGCGTTTGTTCAGATAAACGTAAGTTATAACAGTGAGTCCAATCGATAAACGAATTGGCCTTATCTCAATTCGATTGGGAAATCCAGAATCTCTAAGAAGTTATCGAACTTGGACGATCCTATTCTCTGCGAGAGTTTTTGGATGAACGTATCCAGCTACGAGCGGAGGAAAATCAGCTCGAGGAGAAGCAGATCGAGGCGGCAGATACCTCGACCACAATCCTACACCTTCTGATGCAATCATATTGCACCCTTCACCCAGGAGTTATGGCCCTCCTAGTAAAGTGGCTCCCCCCAAAGAGAAAAAGACTCTTGCTAGCCTCAAAAAACTGCGTAAACGCCGTCCGCGCAAGAAAGACTAACTGTTTAGAGTATCTTTGTGTTTTAGAAACTGTGATTTTTATATTTTATAGACTGAAAATCCCATTTTCTGGGAGCGGTGTAAAAGCCTTTGCTGAATTGCCCCGTTATTTTTATTATCTCTTACATTAAAATACTCTGTAGTTGATTTAATAAGTGTAAGAGACCGTATTATTGCTGTATCGGTGTTTTTAGAGGATCTAAGACCTATTTCCTCCGTATGTGTACTGTGAAAGGCATATTTTATGATTCTATGGCAATTCGTGACGCAAAAGGGTGATAGCTACTCTTGAACAGTAGTTACTATGACTACGGTTAACAGCTGACATTCATACGTGTTGATTTCCTTTGTTCTACGGCGTCTCTCAGTTCAGTCAGCCAATGAGAGCGTTTTTGTGGCTCCTTGTACAGAAAATTTCCGAGAAATGATGCAATGCCTATGTGCAGTGTTTTCATTCAGTCTTGAGCCAAAGAAAGAACGGCTTGGAAGTATTTTGTGCTGTACTGTTTTTAGTCGTACACTAGTAGGTTTAATTATAAAGGGCATATATCCTTTAACTGACTACTGCAATTTAACATACCTGATGACTGCTGACTGATCATACATGCTGACTGCTGAAACATTGCAAACTCATAACAATCAGTGTTTCATTGTTGTTTTATACTGCTATTTACCGTCAGTTCTTCATAATATGGTTGATGAATAATTATATTTGGAATAACGATAAACAACCCCTAAACCCAATATTCTTGATATACCGAAGGTAAGAGAGAAGGGTTACAAATAAACGATTGTGACTTATGTTAAAGTGGTTTGAAGTGAATCTAATGTTATTTGATAGACCCTACATGATTCAGTCTGTGTTCCTTTTATATGTGACTAAAATCAGTGAAGATTGGCAGATTAGTGTGCAGTATTGTGCAGCATTGTGTATGAGTGAGTCTGTTAAAGAAGCAATTCCTAAAGAATGCGCCATATATGTGAATTATAATTAAGCCATATCGTTGTGAGTAGTTTAAGTCATAACTCTGTTTATATAGATAAAGCGCCACGTCCTAAAGGAACTGTTAATATTACCGAAGGTGAATAATATTGTCAGAGATTATATAATACTGTCAGTCGAATAATACATTAGGCTTACATAGCAATAAAATTAAACCGTCGAACCCAATCTCCCGGGAATATCCAGCGGGTGAATGGTCGCGCACGGATTGGTTTCGACTAGTGTAGTGAATCAAATACTTGTCATAGACTAAAAGCAGATTTAATATCTAGAAGACATCTTAATTTGGTGGGTTAAACTGCCAAAGGTCTGAAAGCGCGAACAGCATCTTTATTGTTTCATAGAGGTTTTTATTACTTATATTTTACCCTATAGTCAAAGTCAATATACCCCATACCATAGCCAGCTTCAGGCAGGACTGTATGAAATGACTGACAGTACTACTTTGAAATCTTTGAGGACACTTTGTCATTTTCTTGGACCACTTTTAGAAATTTGAGACACTTTTAGTTCTTTGAGAAAATCTCAAAGAACAGATGCACTTTGAGACCCCGACTGTATGTATAACCATTTTTTCAAATTTTGTAAATTACATTTATATATTAATTTCATTATTAATATTATTATTTATATTAATTTATAAAAAATTATGTTCTAGAACAAATGTTTTTTTGTTCTAGAACATTTTAAAAAAAAATCGGGATTTTATTTAAAACGCATGGAATCGTTCTAAAACGTGTTTAAAATCAATAAAAAAATTTTGGAAAGTTTTTTTTATTAATTGTAATTTTTAACGTTTTGCACGTTTTAAAACGATTCCATGCGTTTTAAATAGAAACAATACGTTTTCTAAAAAACGTTCAAGAACAAGAAATATTTTTTCTAGAACATAATTTTTTATAAATGAATAGCTAACATGTTCTGGAACATTTTCTATACAAATAGTAATAAGAACTAGGTACTACAAACTATTTATGGAGGGCGGAAGTAGGATGTCGTAACCAGTGTTGAAATTACTATCTAAACCTACCTAAAACACTAGCTACCATAAAAAAACATATCTACTAATGTTCTAGAACACGTATCAATAATAACAATCATAATATGAGTTCAGAAAATATAAAGAAAATGTCATATTAAAATATTGGAAAAATGGTTGGTTATACATACCATAGTAATGCCGCTGTTATCTAGGATAATTATTTAGGCTTGTTAACCAATCAACAACACATACAGTATACATAAGCAATATATAAAAAAAACAGTTTTAAACTTTTTCTATTACTAGCTAGTATATAATTCACAATCTCCATAAAAACACCATAGCTACCATAATTTGCCATATACCATATATTGAATTTTTTGCAGAACTACTGTATAAAATTTTAAGTGCTGAACAATTTTCAAAAAATGTGAAAGTTGCAATTTTAATTTCACTTTTTCTATATGTGGGGGATACGTTTTCAGGAGAGCTTTGCACTTTTTTCACACCAGTACCAGTACAGCATGTCCTGGAATATAGTGTCGTTATTCGAGTACATGGTCAATTTCATGCAATCCCATTACGATATGTAGAAAAATTTGGCGGGGGGAGGGGGGGGGGGTCATGTACTTGAATAACGGCACTATATTCCAGGACATGCTGTCATTTGTTTGTCGTTGTTTTGGCCATGTTATAGTCTTATTATTAGGTCGGCGTAGTTACACCTCTAGAATTCATTCCGTTGTTTTTGTTAAGTACCAGTTAGGTTTTAGTAATAAGGTATCATACAGCACAGTGGCGAAGTTGGTCGTGCGTTGGACTTGGAATCTCTAAGTACCGAGTTCAATTCATCTATCGTGTGGTGAATGTTTTTGGTAGTAAGATTGTTAGTAAGCCATTCATTCAAGGAGACACTTCATGCGTTAGTTAGCGCGGACTTTTGAGCGATTTCGCGCTTGTGTAAAAATAACTTTACATAATAATAAATTAAATGTTGTAGAGTGAGTGATGGTGAATTAAGAATGTTGTGTCCTCTACGGTAGGGACTACCCTACAGCCTACAAATCGTCTAATACGAAGCTATAGAATATCTCTAACCGTAAAGTCCAGTAGTATACCGCTTACCAGATCCTAGTAACCATGTATCTTACTGTAAGACTCTAGTAATGAAACGGGCTCGTACAGTATCTGACAACAAATCCCAGTCCAGGATATCTAAACAAACAGATACAATACACAAACTACTACTGGCGAGGAGCAGAGCCTGGTGTTTATTCTATGTACGTGAGCGGGTCTAATGCCTACGAACTAGACAAAAGGATACCTGTCCTCTAACCGGTATGGCAGATGTACAGTTACAGTAACAGACGAAACTCACAGGAAAACAATCCCCGCGCAGCAAATCCTAACTATCGCTGACAGTCCCAAATACCGTAACTTGCCGCGGTGTGATTTATATGGTTTATATACGAGCTAGGTGGGTTACAGACCTAGCGTAACAATACTGATCTCCCTGTCTGAATCAGTCTAAAAAGGGTCGTGCCCAATGTAACAATACTGCTGCTCTAGGCAAACAACAGTTAATAACGAAAATGAAACACTCCCTTGCCGTAACTAAATATCTGATCCTAATTTTACAAATACGAATGGTAAGTTATAGAAATACTCTGCCTAAAGTGATCTAAAGTGCGCTATAACTAGTAGAACTCTAAGGGTAAATATGTTTTAGGGCGTGTGTGTGTGGGTGTGTTACAATAAAACAATTTTGTGTATATCAATTACTAGGTTTTAGTAATTCTCTGACCGAAACAATACCGTGCGCTAGCTACTAAAATAAGCTACAGTCCCGCTCTCAAAAAGCCACAACTCAACTGGGCAACCACGGTGTTAGTAACTACACCCGTGATCGGCACAAATACCAGATTCTGGTTGTAAGATAAGAAATAGGGATTAATTGCTACCGTACGTTAGCTGATCTGGTATACAAATTTGATTCTAGAACTTTGTTGCTGCGGTAGTTAACAGCAAATACCTATCAGTACGTGGCAAGGCGCGGTAGGATATTAATAAAACCTCCCTAGGCCAAGCGGTGTGCCGGTAGCAGAAATGCTCCTTGCCTGATCAAATAACTAACTTCAGGCAGGGGGGGGTACTAATGTATGTTCTACAAAGCGAACTGGTACCAAACGGTCAGTACTGCGAATCACTAAATTATGGAACGTATGCTGTCTGTACCTAATATGTACTCGTGTACTGACAGACTGACGGACGGCAATAGCTCGCACCTATGAGGTATACAGGTAACCCAGGGATCAGGGATTCGTAATACTGACAAGGGGGTTCTGCCTAGAACATAGTTATTTCATCCTAAAATTTGCGGCGTCCCAGGACGGCGTCATGCTTACCCTGATCTATAGGTCTTACGTCGGGCAAGGGCGTCAAACAAAGTCTTACCTTCCTCATAAAGCGGGCGCTGCATGGCAAGTGGAGTATTTCGAAGGGCGAAGTGGGTGCGCGGTCTAATCTAATGTGGGCGCTAGAGTGTTGTGGACATCTTTTCCCTGCGTTGCTGACGGCCTAACGGTCTAGGCGGCCATCTTCCTGATGCTTGGCTGTCCCAAAGTTGGACGTTCAGAAAAGTGCATGTTCAGAAGTTTTATAATATATTTACAGTTTACAAAACTACTTCTTCATACATTCTTCTTTATATAGAGAGGGCTGGGTTGTAGGCTGAGACAAATATGGGGTAAATAGAGGGAGGCCAGGGGAGTGGTTTTACAAACATTGTTGTAAGTAAAGCTAAACATATGACAAATCTGCTTTGAGAACAAACTTACATTGTCTCTTTCAACTAATTTGTTGGAGTCCTCGTTGTTGTCTCCATTGCACTCCACAGCTAAAAGAACTGCCAGAGCTACTACTACTAGGATCGGCATGCTGCATTGCAGCTGCATTTTTAAGAATGCTGTGCCGGCTTGTCAACAAAATTGCACCGCCACAACTCCCTATCACCCATGACATTTGCTAGATCATCCGCATCTTTAAGGCCAGTGTCCTTTAAGATGCGTCTCAAGAAAGTCATGGGCTGTCCACCATGCTTATTCACTCCATGAGGCTGCCAAAGTACAAGATTATGCACTGGCTGGTCCTCACGGCGAAAGCAATGTCCTGCAAAGCGGAGGCGATTTTGTTCTAGTGTCAAGCTTGGGGGAACCAATGAGACACCTCCAATGTTATATAGTGTCTGGTTGGAGATGTGTGCATTGTACTTGACACAATGTACCCGGCGTAGCATTCTTGTGAATGTGCCATCCAGAGATTTGGTGTCCTCAGCAGTTAGAGCCCAGCATGGACTCCCGTAGAGGAGTACTGGAACTACTGCTGCTCTAAATAATCGGACCTTAAGTTTCCGATTAATTCTAGGTGACTTCCAAATCCTGGAAAGCCTATTCAAGGCTGCCCATGCCTTTCCCTTACGTATTCGAAGGTCCTCACCTGACTTCCGGATCCATGATCCCAGGTAACAGAAGTCGTCCACATGCTCAAGCATACCATCCTTTGAGCTTATGCTCATCCGATCAGAGACTTGCTGAGGACTTTCAAAGTTAACTGTCAGAATTTTGGTCTTTCTGGAGTTAATAAAAAGACCAACACTAGAAGCAGCATGTTCTAATGAGCTGAGGAGCCGCTGGGCTCCCTCTAATGATTCTGAGAGTACTCCTAAGTCATCAGCAAAGTCTAGATCAGTTAGGTACTTGGCAGGATTTCCTCGACTTCTGGAGCCAGTAGGTGGAGTTATCATCACCCCATCATCATTATGATGATCTAAGGACATGCGTAGAACATAGTCAACCACAATAATGAACAAGAATGGTGCAAGTGTGTCTCCTTGGAGGACGCCCCATAACACTTCAAATGGTTCTGTGTCACCGTCAACAGTAGACACAAATGTTGTCGAACCATCGTATACTGATCTGATTGCTGCAATAATTTCATCAGGAATCCCATATAATGAAAGTATGCTGAACATACGTGAGCGAGAGACTGAATCAAAGGCCTTGAAGAAGTCAACAAAGATAACAGCCAGATGCCTGTCTTTCTTTTTTGATAACTCTTCAATTATCCTTCTAAGTGCCAAAATGGGCTCCATGGTCCCACGACCTTTACGGAACCCATTCTGATTTCCACGTAGCAGTCTCTCAATGGGATCCCTGATGCGATTTAATAGAATTCTATTGTATAGTTTTGCAGCAATCGAGATCAATGAGATTCCCCGAAAAGAACCATAGAGTGTTAGGTTGCCCTTCTTGGGAACTGGCACCAACTTATTTGTTTTCATTTCTTGTGGGACTCTTGTTGTACGGTACATGTCTACTATGATGGGATAGATGAGCTTTAAACACTCAGGTATTTTAAAGACCTCAGGGGGAACACCATCTACTCCACTGGCACGATTGGTCTTAATGCTCTTTGCAGCAGCCTTCACTTCTGCAAAGGAGATATCGCCAATGGGAATATCTGGGAGTACAGACTCAGACACTTTTACTTCTATAAAGTTATCAGGCAATACCCTGTCATTATTGAGGAGCTTTTCAAAGTGGGCTTTCCAACCATTGAGGCGATCGGCTGGTGATTCAGCCTTAACCTTGGTGGTTGGTTGGCTTTTCCGCCCAGTAAGCAGATTGATCGATTTCCATGCCTGGGATGATTGCCTGCTGTCGTCAGCATCATTGATGGCATCAACCTGTTGGTTTATTAGCTCCTGTAGATTAACAGAGTACTGCCTGTTCAGGGACCTAGATGCAGCTTTAACTGCATTCTTGGCCGCTGTAGTCTGTTTGAGTCGGGACTCTTTCTGCGCCTTATGAAGGTCATTTCGGCACTTCTGAATTTTGTTGTCAGTCCAGGGGGCCCTTTTCCTGTTTCGAGGGTATACAGGAACTGTTTCTGCAGCTGCTAACTTAACTGCTTCTGTAAAGGCAGTATAGCCCTCACAGTGATCTGCCGCCGCAGAGGCAAGAGCCTCATACCTGTTGCTCAGCTGTAGTGTGAAGCTGGATCTCACACTTGGCTGTTGCAACAGAGAGGACCAGTCATGGCGTGGCAAGGCAGATTTCGTTGTTCTGCTAGCACGCAGACTAAGTCTTACCTTGGCCACAATAAGGCGGTGATCACTGGAGAAGGGTCGAAGTGTAAATGCATTACAGTCTTGTATAGAGCTCCTGTATTTCCTACGAAACAGAATATGGTCTATCTGGGACTTGTGACCACTGGGTCCACTATGAGTCCATAGCTTTCCAGTTCGCTTCTTGAACTGGGTTCCAGCCGAAAACAATCCATTTCCAGAGATAAAATCCTGAAGATGGACAGAATTTCGGTTAACACTATTGCTATAGACCCAGGGCGATGTAGGTGATTGATGCAGACTTGCATTAAAGTCTCCCAGGAATGTTAAGAATGCATGCTGATCCACTCCATCAGTTGCTGCTTGTAGATTGTGGTAGAAATTTTCCACCTCCTCTACAGGGGCAACACTAGTTGGAGAGTAGCACACAATCAGAACCACCTTAGGAAACTTCTTAGCCAGTCTTCCAGAACATGAGAAGTGGCAACGGATGATGCGGTTAGAGATTTGGTCTATTTTGTCCAATGCTGCATGTGCAGTTGGATTCATCAATAGACCAATTCCACCATTGCCACTATCATCTGCTGACGCGAGGGCGAGTCGCCAACCGCCCCCCATGTCCTTAATCAGAACCTCATCAGTCTGTCCAGTCTGCATTCGGTGCTCTTGAACACCCACTGCGCTAAGAGAAAGCTTATCTGCCAAGGCAGTCAGCTCACCTTGTCGCATTGGGGACCCGAGTGTTAGGGTGTTTACTGAGGCTAGTCTAGTGACTTGCCTCAGATTCACCAATGGCTTTGTTGGTCGGGGTGGAACATGAGAGTAGCCTCCAACTCCAGAATCCCTCTCCCCATCACAATCTGGCCTCCCTGGTGACCCAGGGTTTGGGCCAGAAAGGTCATCAGGAAAGGGACTCAAAGAATTGTTGGCTGCTCTCTCTCCAGTCCCTGAGCTAAGAGTAGGAGAGTTTCCTTTATTGACATTGTAGAGTTGTGATAAATAATTTTTTTACACAAACGAAAATACAATCTTCTGTGAATGACTTTAATAATGACAGAAACATACCCTATATTTCTACACAAGTAATATTAATACACACCTACAGTACACATTAGATACTGTCTGCTGTAAGCTTAGTGGAAGCCAAGTAGCTCAAAGTTAACAAAGGGATCAGTTTATATGAATAAATAATTGGTCTATTTTCTGATTATAAGTAACGGACTGATAGACCAACACAAACTCTCCTACTAAAAAGGTTCATTGGATACCAGCCGTTGCCTAATAATATATGGATATTGGTTTCAGTAAACTACAGTAGCAAAGAGGAAATAAGAGGATAATAGAAAAGCTGAGTTGATATGAATCTTTAAGAGGAGTTTACTGAACCCAACTGATGTAAAGAAAATTAAGATTGTAATTGAAAAAAAATTAAGAAAAGTAAGATTGGGCTGTACCACCATGATCATATTGTTAGATACAATACTTTTCAGTGGGGATGGATTTGATGGCTGACTCCATTCTCGCAGCGTATGTGGCATCCTGGATCAGGCTACTCTCGGACAAGTTGGAGGCAAGACAATTTAGAGTGTTACAAAAATAACTTTTTTGCCCCAATTGCTTGGAAACTTTGACATGTTTTGCCATTTTAATATAGAAGTACAATGCAAATAACCGTTTTGAAAAATATTGAGTGGAAGAGGTGTCACACGAGTCACAAAAACTGAGAGATTTAACAAAATATAGCAGTTTTAATTTACTGATAAATCTAGCGATAGATGATTGCAATGATCTGAAACTCATGTTATGTAATGCATATATCATGGGCTTTTCAATAACGTTTTTTTGCATTGTGAAATAGAAAAGATCAGATGTGCCACATTGAGTTTGAAAAATTGAATTTTTAAAAAAAATCTGAGAAATTTAACAAAATATAGCAGTTTTAATTTACCGATAAATCTAGCGATAGATGATTGCAATGATCTGAAACTCATGTTATGTAATGCATATATCATGGGCTTTCCAATAACGTTTTTTGCATTCTGAAATTGACAAGATCAGAGGTGTCTCATTGAGTTTGAAAACTTAACTAATTCTATATGGGAATGTGCTGGTCTCCCCTGAGTTAGTTCAACTATTACTGACCTGGCCATCTTTACATTGCCGCCATACACTGTAACTAACCTGTCATAAGCCGCCTCAGAGGCATTGTCATCACCTATAAACGTACCATCAATTCCTTCAGTTGACCTCTCAACAGTTGGTATAAGTAGTTGAATTTCTCAGTCGGTGAGAAATCCTGTTGTGCGACATTGGTCTTGATATAGTTGATGAAGGCTCTCCAATGTTTAGATAAACCAGTGAAGTGCGGAGGATGTAATGGAGGAAGACTGTGTCTCGCACTGAACCTAAAAAACTCCACTGCGATTGAGTTGACCATAGTATTGTCTTCCCTTCCTACCCGTTGATGGACCTCAGTTGGAATCGGTTCCAACGGATGGGTAGGATAACTTACCTGTGGACGAGTCCGCGAATTCGTCCTGTGATAGATTACCTTCTCACTGACTGGTGGTCTATAGTCAGTCTCAAATTCTGAGTCTGTCTGAATATTTATAACTGGGCATTATTGCCATTGTGGTGTTTTAAACTTGGGATAGTCTTCAGGACATTCTTTTGTTCTTCTGTTGTTCCTGTACTCTAAGTTTTTCATTCTCCTGTTGAGCTCGCTCTACATGGTCATTGACCTCAGGGATATTACACCTAACATGGTCGAACTCCTTATCCACCTGCACTTTGACGTTCTTTGATTTCTTTGCTACACTTCTTGCACAACACTACATACAGTTTGAACTTGTCCCTGTACCTGTTGGACTTGTGACTGAATATGTTGGACTTTACCTTTTTCTATGGATGACTTCATCCCACACCTCCTTATTACCTTCCCTAATTGCTAAATTTAATTGATACATATGGATCTTGGGCTTACCTGGAGTAGGACTTGGATTAAACCGCTCACAGTCTCGAGCTCCATCCCACTCGGCTTGATCGCCTTCGTTAGTCACCAATCTTTACCGAGACACTACTTGAGGTCGTAGATGTGGTTGGTTCTAATTGGTCTCTAGGTTCGGGCTCATGGCAAGCTCCGGGGTAACTTACCTGGTTTCCAGGAGTCCCAGCATCCACTGGGTCCAACCAATCCTTGGCTACCAGTCTATAGATTTATTGCGCATAATGTTGATGTGCTTCTATGGGGTTGGCTCCATGTATCTCTTTGAAGCGCACAATCGATGGTTCAGGCTGCTGATTAGTGACTCAGCGCCGTCTCATTGTTTAGCAGGGATTGAGCATGCTCGAGTTCTTGAGCAATCCATTGCTGTCGATCCTCCAATTCATAGGCCTCCTGTTGCGATTTGGCCGCAGCCAACTGTCTTTGTTGTTCTAGAATTAATGCCTCCTTGTGTTGTTCCATCTCGAGTTTCTTCCTGGTGATGTCGCGTTGATGAGCCAAATGTTTGTTCTCTTCATTGACTGCTCACATTGAGTCGGGCTTACTGACTGCGTACCGGCCTACCGATTTTAGCAGTCTTCCGACATTGGCAGTATTCCGTCCAAAAATTGGTAGTAGGCCTAACGGACCGGTTTAACTGCACGAATTGAACAAAATCACCTATTATTAAATTTGTAATTTTGTAATGTTTATTGTTTTGGTTAGAAAGGCCCGCCTCTGTAACCTGCCCCTTTCCCTCAATTAGTTAAATGATCGTTTATTGTTTTGGTTAGAAAATCCCGCCTCTGTAACCTGCTCCTTTCCCTCAATTAGTTAAGTGATCGTTTATTGTTTTGGTTAGAAAATTCCGCCTCTGTAATCTGTCCCTTTCCCTCAATTAGTTAAATGATCGTTTATTGTTTTGGTTAGAAAATCCCGCCTCTGTAACCTGCTCCTTTCCCTCAATAAGTTAAGTGATCGTTTATTGTTTTGGTTAGAAAATCCTGCCTCTGTAACCTGCTCCTTTCCCTCAATTAGTTAAGTGATCGTTTATTGTTTTGGTTAGAAAATCCAGTCTCTGTAACCTGCTCCTTTCCCTGATTTGGTAAAGTGACTGTTTATTGTTTTGGTTAGAAAACTCGACCTTAACCTGCTCCTTTCCATCAATTGGTAATTGTTTTTGGCTATAAAATGAGTGTTTTGCTACGTCATGTGGTAATCGATTATCGACAACAACCACAAACTATTAAATATAGAGTCTTTTTACCACAGGCGCATATGGAAATCTATCTCATAGTCTATAAATCATGGAATCATGGAATGTTTTGGGACAGGCATAGTGAAATCAACTGTCTGACAGTCCAGAAATCAGCAGTCTGACAGTTTGAAGAAATACATACATAAAAAGTCATAAAAAGTACAATAAAAGTCATTAAAAGGACAACAAAAGTCATTATGCATAATTCGTAAAAAAAATGACAAAAAAAGTCAAATAAAAGGACATAAAAAATCACTGCCGATTAAAAGTGGCTACCAGCAGACCGTTATCGTATCAGTTTTCAGACTTTTGAGGGGGGCTAATTTTCCTGAGGGGAGGCATTATTTCCTAAGGAGAAAATGCCCCCCCGGGCTAAATTTCCTAGGAAAAATTGACCGGGGGGACATAATATCCTAGGAAATAATGCCCCGGGGGGCATATTCTAGGGGGGGCTGATTTCCTTGCGACACCGGTACTGCGGTAACCAGTATATCTGTCTCTCAAAATAACTTAAACGGGGTTATACTTTTTTAAGTACAGTAGTAACTTTCGCTCATGAGCGAAACAAAGATGTAATTATTACACTTATTATGCATTTTTGAACGAATTTACAAGAATGCGAGGTGGGGTTCAAGTCTCCCACCTTAGGTGTCAAGTCTCCCCCCATTGAGGGAGACTTGACGCTTTTTCGAAAATACGAATAATTGGTTTAATTAAAAAAGTTTAAGAGTTGAAATTCTTAAACTCTCACATAATAATAGCAAATCATAATTGTAATGTGAAAAAGTTAAAACGGCATTGAAAAATTAATTTATCTTCTCTTTAGAGCGATTATAACTTTTGGGGTCTCCCTCACTCACCCTACGCAATATATAAAAAAAAAAAGGTAACAGTTCCGTATAGAACTGCATTTTTATAACATAAATAATTGTTACCATGGCAACAGTGAAGAGTTCTAGAACAAAAAATATATAATATACACTAAATAATAATAATATACACAAAAATAAAATACAAAAATTATTGTTCTAGAAAATATAGCTACTGTAGTAACTTTTTAAATTTAAAATAGCTAGAAATAAAAAGAAAAATTTTTTAATCTATGGTGAAATGCACAAATGTCAACTCAAAGAGATTAAAATAAAGTTAATGCAAAAAATTATAAAAATTTATGGCGCAAGAGCATGGTGCAAGGAGTGCAATGCCTATCAAGAGAAATTCTCTGAAAAACTTATCGAATACTTGTGGAGACATCAGATACGTAAGGGAAAATTGAATGGATTCAATGAATTATTAAAGGCAATCAAATGCAAATATCCAATGGATTATTAACAAACTACTGTAATTAGAAACATATTCGGTAATCAAAAACACCTTTCAATCATATCAATTTAAATGTATAATATTTGTTTTAACATAATTTATATTGTACAGTATATTATTTTAAATATACTTCCGATTTTAAAATCTAATTTTTTTTTTAATTTCTACTGTAGCTATTTTAAATTAAAAAAAACTAGCTATATGTTCTAGAACATAACATTTTGTTGTTGTGGTGTGAGTGACGGTGAATTAAGATTCTAATTTATTACGGCAATATGATAATGCTCTCCATAGTGAAAAATATTAACCAACCTTATAGGGGCTCGAATCCGGTACCCAGCTTTCAAAGTTCCGGGAATAACGTTGCACTTTCCTTTGAGTGGTTTGGACTAAGTATGATATCCCACTCCATAGCTAATTCTTCATCCGTCCTGGTCGTTCAGTTATTTTAGGACGCACACACCCCACTGAAGATAACCGAAAGTTTGAAACCTAGGTACCGGGTTCGAGCCCCATTAGGTATTGATTTTTCACTCTGATTTTTCCTCTGTATAGAATTCGCTCGACTGAGAAGCAGTCGTATGGGGAATTGGGAAATAGAGAAATATAGAGAGAGATTTATAGTGAAGTATATCTCTATTAAATAAAAGGTATTAGCAATTATTAATTTAATAATTCGACAAACACAAAAACTTAATTCTTATGTCAACAGAAAAGTTTCATCAACAACCCCAAACCAATATCCCTACAAAACAGCTAGATACTATACTTTCACGTTTTCCCATCTGTTTGTCCTGTAACAATATATCACTATTACATAATCTGCAACGGTATGTTAATTACGTACTTCATTAATTAATTGTGGGGACAAGATATAGTAACAATCTCCTTCACACATTCTTCTTTATATAGAGAGGGTTGGGTTGTATGCTGAGACAAATACGTACTTCATTAATTAATCGTGGGGACAAGATATAGTAACAATCTCCTTCACACATTCTTCTTTATATAGAGAGGGTTGGGTTGTATGCTGAGACAAATACGTACTTTATTAATTAATCGTGGGGACAAGATATAGTAACAATCTCCTTCACACATTCTTCTTTATATAGAGAGGGTTGGGTTGTATGCTGAGACAAATACGTACTTTATTAATTAATCGTGGGGACAAGATATAGTAACAATCTCCTTCACACATTCTTCTTTATATAGAGAGGGTTGGGTTGTATGCTGAGACAAATAAGTACTTCATTAATTAATCGTGGGGACAAGATCTAGTAACAATCTCCTTCACACATTCTTCTTTATATAGAGAGGGTTGGGTTGTATGCTGAGACAAATAAGTACTTCATTAATTAATCGTGGGGACAAGATCTAGTAACAATCTCCTTCACACATTCTTCTTTATATAGAGAGGGTTGGGTTGTATGCTGAGACAAATAAGTACTTCATTAATTAATCGTGGGGACAAGATATAGTAACAATCTCCTTCACACATTCTTCTTTATATAGAGAGGGTTGGGTTGTATGCTGAGACAAATAAGTACTTCATTAATTAATCGTGGGGACAAGATCTAGTAACAATCTCCTTCACACATTCTTCTTTATATAGAGAGGGTTGGGTTGTATGCTGAGACAAATAAGTACTTCATTAATTAATCGTGGGGACAAGATCTAGTAACAATCTCCTTCACACATTCTTCTTTATATAGAGAGGGTTGGGTTGTATGCTGAGACAAA
This sequence comes from Nemertoderma westbladi, assembly GCA_032718475.1. Classification (NCBI taxonomy): domain Eukaryota; kingdom Metazoa; phylum Xenacoelomorpha; order Nemertodermatida; family Nemertodermatidae; genus Nemertoderma; species Nemertoderma westbladi. The sequence goes on from JAUCBJ010008017.1 coordinate 38,054, forward strand.
TAAGTACTTCATTAATTAATCGAGGGGACAAGATATAGTAACAATCCCCTTCACACATTCTTCTTTATATAGAGAGGGCTGGGTTGTATGCTGAGATCAAATACATACTTCATTAATTAATCGTGGGGACAAGATCTAGTAACAATCTCCTTCACACATTCTTCTTTATATAGAGAGGGCTGGGTTGTATGCTGAGACAAATAAGTACTTCATTAATTAATCGAGGGGACAAGATATAGTAACAATCTCCTTCACACATTCTTCTTTATATAGAGAGGGTTGGGTTGTATGCTGAGACAAATAAGTACTTCATTAATTAATCGAGGGGAAAAGATTTAGTATCAATCTCCTTCACACATTCTTCTTTATATAGAGAGGGCTGGGTTGTATGCTGAGACAAATAAGTACTTCATTAATTAATCGTGGGGACAAGATCTAGTAACAATCTCCTTCACACATTCTTCTTTATATAGAGAGGGCTGGGTTGTATGCTGAGACAAATACGTACTTCATTAATTAATCGAGGGGACAAGATATAGTAACAATCTCCTTCACACATTCTTCTTTATATAGAGAGGGCTGGGTTGTATGCTGAGACAAATAAGTACTTCATTAATTAATCGAGGGGACAAGATATAGTAACAATCTCCTTCACACATTCTTCTTTATATAGAGAGGGCTGGGTTGTATGCTGAGACAAATAAGTACTTCATTAATTAATCGTGGGGACAAGATATAGTAACAATCTCCTTCACACATTCTTCTTTATATAGAGAGAGCTGGGTTGTAGGCTGAGACAAATAGGGGGTAAATAGAGGGAGGCCAGGAGAGTGGTTTTACAAACATTGTTGTAAAGCTAAACATATGACAAATCTGCTTTAAGAACAAACTTACATTGTCTCTTTCAACTAATTTGTTGGAGTCCTCGTTGTTGTCTCCATTGCACTCCACAGCTAAATAAGCTGCCAGAGCTAAGAGTAGGAGAGTTGCCTTTGACATTGTAGAGTTGTGATAAATAATTTTTTTACACAAACTAAAATACAATCTTCTGGGAATGACTTTAATGACACAAACATACCCTATATAACTCAAGGAGTACAGACCTACAAATACATTAGATACTGTCTGCTGTAAGCTTAGTGGAAGCCAAGTAGCTCAAAGTTAACAAAGGGATCAGTTTATATGAATAAATAATTGGTCTATTTTATGAAATAAAGTAACGGACTGATAGACCAACACAAACTCTCCTACTAAAAAGGTTCATTGGATACCAGCCGTTGCCTAATAATATATGGATATTGGTTTCAGTAAACGACAGTAGCAAAAAGAAAATAAGAGGATAATAGCAAAGCTGAGTTGATATAAATCTGTCTAGAGGAGTTTACAGAACCCAACTGATGTAAAGAAAATTAAGATTAGAATTGAAAAAAAAAATTAAGAAAAATAATATTGGGCTGTACCACCATGATCATATTGTTAGATACAATACTTTTCAGTGGGGATGGATTGGATGTCTGACTCCATCCTCGCGTTGTATGTGGCATCCTGGATGAGGCAAGTCTCGGGCAAGTTGGAGGCCAGACATGGAGCATGACTGGCTACATTGAGGGGACTACCGGTTGTCTGCGCCTCAACAACCCCAGTAGTTCCAGATTGGGAGGACCGAATGACACTTCCGCATCAAGGGATCTGAATCCCGATTCCTCCATGGCGGACGGGACGGAGAGCCAACTTTTTGCCGATTGTTCCAGGAGAAGTCCCGAATAGTCCTGGATACTTCTCAGCGGATCGTCGCAATATCATCTTCCTCAGTCTCCGCCACCCGGAGAAGGAAGTCCAACTCCACCTAGACGCAGCATGTCATACTGGTGTGTACAGTCTGAGGGAACTCCAACTTTACAAACTATTGTCTTACAAACACGCGGGGCCTTCGCGCAGCACGTGACTCAGTTAAGCTTAGAAGCTGTAATCCTATTACTTGTTTGTATTTACAATACACCGCCATTGAACTTCAGAATCTTTATTTTATTTGACAGACCACATTTAATTTCATCAATGATTGACTGACATATTTAGGTTTTTATCAATTATTGATTATTGATTCAAGATTTTACACCCTCCATCTAGCACATTATAAATAATAGTAGAACACAAACACTCTGTCCACACTGTTACTGGGTTTAAGATTATATATATTACTCAGGAGTTTCAATCATATATGGAACGTTAACTATAACTGTAATTGTTCTGTAATTCGCTGCTCTGTTTGCGTGGCTGTAGATCAGCTTCTCGCCGCCCAGTCCGCTGCAATATCGCGGAGGCGTCCATTCTCCTGGCGAATGCAAACTCGGACCCAACGGGCTGAATGGCAGTGCAGTGGTAGGCAGTACACAGTACAGCAGTACATACTGTTTAAATAGCAATCTGGTTGCTAGGCAGCCGTCAAATACAGCTGGTGGTGGTTGTGGGGCAAGCCACGAAGTTGGCGGAGCCTTAGCGAATTGACACTGTTAGGGGGTGGGTCAATTTATGCAAATAGTTGTCGTCGTCGTCGTCGTCGTCGTCGTCGTCGTCGTCGTCGTCGTCGTTGTCGTCGTCGTCGTCGTCGTCGTCGTCGTCGTCGTCGTTGTCGTCGTCGTCGTCGTTACGATTTTGACATGCTAATAACTTTGTCGGATTTAAAGCTGCCAAGTTGAAAATTTGTAGGTATCAATATGAGCAAAAGTTGAGATTTTTGAGAGACTTTCAGACACCATCAGTGCAATGGTCTCCCGCTAGAGGGCCACATGTCTAAACATTAAATGCCCTCCCATTTCTTTGCTTTTAATCCGTTTAAGCTGAAACTTGGCAGATATGTATTAGACCATTAGCTGTGACTTTCAAAGGAGGCGAATCCATCTGCAGTTCTCCAGTCTGCCGCTAGAGGGCTAACGTGACTATTTGCATAAATTGACCTACCCCCTAACAGTGTCAATTCGCTAAGGCTCTGCCAACTTCGTGCTGCGCGAAGTCCCCACTTCGTGTACAATTGTGTATATGTTGAATATTAATAATTATTATATTGAATTAAAAAAATAACTGTAATTGTACTACAGTAGTAATTGTAGTAATAATTGTAGTAGTAATTGTACTACTGCAACATAACCCGTTCCCACGCTTGAGTGCGATATGAATGTATAATCAATTACTTTGGGAGTGTAAGTTTCGGCACTAGAAACTGCTTCAAGGGAATAATGCACTATGTACGTGTAAACTGTTCCGTTATGTTGTGTTGTCTGAGGACAAGTGTACGTGTAACTTATTTATATTGCAAGTAGGACGCTACATTGGATCTAGTGCATGGTAAAGCGCACAATTTACTTGTACTGGACACATTGCGATATTGAACGTATTATAGTTGCAAGTTGGGGAATAATATTGCAGTATTGCGGACACATACACTC
>JAUCBJ010008018.1:0-30820 GCA_032718475.1 Nemertoderma westbladi
TATTATTATTTAATCAAATAAAATTGACATATTGAAAGATACACATTAAAAATACACATTAAAATACCCTTTACAGTTAAGGTCAAATAGTCACGTTATTTGCATAGAGATATGATGTAATTTCAAGATAGCAGAATATACTTCTAGGACGCGTAAAAACTGTGAGTCACAATAAAGTAAAAAAAACATTAGTTTTCTGAGATCTAATTAAAATTATATCGACGATATGAACTAAATTATACGCAATTAGTCCGTTTATCGAACTCAAATATTGTAAAAATCTGTTATGCGTTTGTGCTTGGCTCTAAAAGTGAGCCCTGGCAGTTCGTAACATTGTCGTATGTACTGTCCTTCCTCTAGGTGGCGTAGTGAGGTGGCTGGCTCAGATAGTCTGGCGAATAGGTTATTTGTATTGTATTTGTAGTTACAGAGTGACCCAATCGTGGGTAGACCATAATTAGCGACAGCTTTACTGTACACGCTTCCTAATCCTTGATAATATGAACGTTGGTTCGATTGTAACGTGATGCGAAGTGATTCCTGAAGATTCTTGTTGGGACAGTTGAGAGACCGAAGCACCGTCCCCAGACATGACTTATACGCCTCTAGCGAGAGTGTTCCGGTCCCAAAGAGGTGATTTAAGGTGTCATTTGATACATAACATCCAACGTGAAGAATTCCTCGCAGATGTTTCCTATAATAAATTTCCACCATATCAGTATCTTTCTTGGATAGTTCGCCAATGCGGAATTTCAGTCTGTACAATAGGGACGACAATCCAACAGACCGCCATAACAGAGCCACAATCCGTACAGGGTAGTGCTTCGTTGTCCATCCATTCCTATGGAATGTGTCTGCAAGCGCAGCTATTGATTGTATTATGTCAGATACATGAATGTTATTGTGATCCTGTTTAATCCCACGAATAGTGACCCCAAGGAATGTGAGGGATGGAGATGTGGCATGAAGATATCCATTTATAGAAATCATGAGCGGTGGACTGTCGTTTTTCCGGTTGGTGTGAGATTCCTTGAAAATCCAGTTTACTTTAGATGTCTCTAATGCAAGGTTGAGATTCGTGAGTTCAGTTTGTATATGACTAGCCATTTGCTCAATTTCATTGCTGGACGTTCCCATTAACAGTATGTCATCCGCATAAGAAAGTGTACCCATAATTAGATGAAAAATACGAAACCCTTTACTGTCTGGCCCACCATCATGAAGTTGTGTAAGAATACCATTGGTGTAGAAATTGAATAATACGGGCGATATTATAGATCCCTGTTTAACACCATTATGCATTGCAAATCCATTTGTGTCCACCATGCCATTGATGTTGATAAACACCATACTTGCTTTGTAATAAACTACCAGCAGTCGACATATATAGGGATTAATATGTTCTGATAATTTTTTAAATAGAAGATAGTGATTAACAGAGTCGAATGCTGCTGCTATATCCATTTGGCAGACGTAAACCCCGGAGCCTCTACTGCGATAAAATTCGATATGTTCTAGAATAGCGCTGAGTATAACATCGGAACCGATACGTTTTTGGTAGGCGAATTGCATTCCATCAGGTATAATCTCCAAGAAATATTCCTTTGCTACGATACCTTCCAGAACTTTTGCAAATAAACAAATGGATGCGATGGGACGGTAAGATGATGGGTTCATAGAATCTTTGCCTTTGCCTTTGTATAGGCATTTTACAACTGTCTCCCCAAAGAAAGTTGGTACTATGCCTAGGCGAATGGATTCATTGTAAAGTCTGGCTAAGTGTTTGCATACTGTATCCTTATCTGTGTAGATCAAGTGTTCGACTGTCAAGGTACGTTTATCCGGTGATTTACCTTTGCCCAGGAGTAAGATAACGTCTTCCACCGTCTTTTCTGAGATGAGCGGGTGCTCAGTCCCTTCACATTTAGCATTTATATCATCTATTAACGTTTCAAGATCTCCAGTTTCACCAGAATCTCTCTGAAATTGCTGACGCAGATGGGTAGTAAGTGGGACGCGCATTGATTCTGAAGTTTCTACGGTTTGTTTATTCTTGAGGTGATTCCATAAGGAGCGAGGTTTGGCCGTATGGTTATGAATTATCCCGTGAATATGATTAGATAGCCTGTTCTTGGTTAACCAGTTCCGAAGACGCCTCACTGCACGTTTTGAATCCTTGAACAAATGGTTGTAGCGATCTGATTGACATTTGCCACGCTCACACCAGATGCCATATAGAGTTCTGGTGATTTTGGACTTTTCATGCAATTGGGTACTCCTAATTCTATAATTACGAGTTCGTTTTCTGATGGAACTCTGGGGAACGTGTGCACAGGCAGCTTCGTAAAATACACTCTGTAATGATTCCCCATACCACTCCAAATCAACTTTGGTCCAACTGTAATGGCTACCTTCTATTACGTCATCTAGGTGGTTGAGATCGGCAATGGTCGCTTGCTTGTAACTTTCTAATTGCTCTTCGCTACATTTATGCCAGTTGAATCGACGAATACGATGGTGCGAAGAGTTTAATTTATTTACCGCACTGTCCGGAGTTGGTTTTATGGTAACTTTCAGTGTGGCGGATACAGGTACATGATCGGATTGGTTTGATACGTTGTCCATATCGTAAATTCTACCATTAATTATCAAGTCTAACCCAGTGTCCGTAGTTAGTATATGGTCTATGTATGTACGCCCTCGCCCATAGAATGTGCAGCATGGGCCGTCAAAGTTATCAAGTGTATCAGCTGCCGCCAGAGTGTGGTCAGTTAGGAAGTCGTTCAGTGAAATTCCTCTGGCAGTTGCCACTTTTCTACTGTACCTTTTACCTTGGAGCGGCCCAACATCAGCATTCCCATCCATTAAGATTAGGGGTATCGTGGTATGATGAGAAGTAACCACATTACTTAGTCTTCCAAGAAAGTCATTGTAGACACTGGGGGGCTTGCTGGAGTCCGGTGCATACGCTGAAATAATTAGGAGTTGTTTATAAAATCCATCCATTGTGGCAAGCACACCTATGACGTCATTTCCAGATTCAACCGGTACAACGGAACTGAATATACCACGCTTAATAAGTATACATACGCCTCCCCGTGTGCTGTTGGTAACTTGTGACGTTGTTCCCGGTAGGTATTTACATATATAATCACCACCAAAGGTCCCATCTAAAATTTCTTTGCATTCAACTGCATCCAGCCAGTGTTCCTGTATAGCAAGAATGTCAATGTTGTTTCTTAATAAACTACTAATATAATCTAAATTTGCAATTAATCCCCTAGTGTTGAAACTACAGCACTTTAATGTGGAAAAATCAGTGGAAATATATTTTTTATTGGTATTGTTTGAATCCGTGGGATAGGGTCGGCCGCTATTAAGGTTGGGGATGTAATTCGTACTAATGTTATTATCCAAACTTGATATGTTAATGAAATTGTCCCGTATTATGTCGTTGTTCACATTATAAAACTCTGTATCAGCAGCACCCGCTGTTGTCCCACCACGATTATTAAAGGTGATTTCGCCCTCCCCAGCTGGACGTATAATGTTTGGTGTGGAATCCTGACACTGGGCTATTGTTATTGTTTGATTGATATGGGTAGGTGTGGTTGTATGTCTCTCTGCGGTCCTTCCATAGCGCACAGGTTATCCCTTCCGTCCAAAAATCCTTTCCAAGTAGTATGGAAGCGTTGCCGCTTTCCATTATTAATTTCATATTCTTACTATTGTTGTGGATCCTCGTGGTTATCCGGTACACTTTTGCACCCCTTTCCTCAATGTAGGAAACAACCTCATCCTCTGTATGCCCCCGATGTATCCCATTTACAAAGTACACAGTCCTTTGCCGTGTGTGTTGGTCTGCTGCCCTGAGTTTGATATTATGATTGTCGTGTTCACCTCGGTGTTTATTGTGCACATGATTCGTTGATGCAGAAACACCCCGGGCGGCATCCTGATTCTCCTTCAGTAAGCAATCGCTTGATTCATGGAATGGCGTCGGTCGTATGTTATCGTGGTTGTTGTGACTAGTCAATCCATTCAGTACTTCATACCGATTATGTACCGGAATACTATTGTTAATATACTGTTTACGGGGGGCTGGGGAGGAGATTCGATGGCGGCGTGAGTGACGGGTCCTGCTCTCCTTGCAGAAGGACATAGAGGAGGCTGCATGTAATGGTAAACTTGTGCTTTCCGAATCTACACCACTGACTGGGTGATTTTGGTAGGGTTGGGTTCTGTCTTTGTCTGCTACATTGGCGATGGAAAGGTTTGGTGTCCCCATCATTTTGTCATCCCCACTACATGAGGCAGAGTCAACAATTATCAGGTTCTCTAGATCTTCATTTATGTCATCAGGGATATACATATGTTCCAATTCCGTATTGATAGAGACGGCTTCGACATTGCAAGTTTGTGGAAGTTTGTAGGAAGTTCTATCAGGAATATTGGATTGTGTGTTTAACTTATTAAATTTGTGTTCTAATATCATCCTTATGCGTCTTTCATGGCCTAATTCTTCTTTAAGATTGTTGAAATCTTGTTTCAGAGTGTCATACTGTGTTTCATTCCTACACATACGGGTTTGAAGAACTGCTATTGTGTTGATGAAGTCCTGTCGTAGTCTTTCCAATGAGATAGTTGAGTCCTCAATGCTTGTGTCTTTCTTGAGGCGGCGCTTATAGCTGTCCGTGAAGCAGTTGTCTTCTTTGCTTCTGTAGAGTTCATATATGTCCGTGGCCATCTCTTTATCAGATGCTCTAGATCGTAATTGAAGTGTAGCGCAGTTGATAGGAGTCATTAGGTATTTCACGTCTGTAAATAATTGTTCCCTCAACAAGATTCGTTGATCTATTGGAAGTTTAGTAATTAAGCGAATTGCATCATGGCGAGGATGTTGGACAATTTGATGCAGGGGGGACCCATCCATCAATTTGTTTAATACTGACCAGTGATTATTCTCAGATGAGTCATCTTTGTTGTTCAGGGTGCTCACACTAGGTGTAACTATAATAGGCCTTTGCAATGGGGCCACGTTTGAAATTCGTGCAGTATCTATTTTCACTTCTGAGACGCTCTTTTCTATCCAATTACGCAACTGAGTGGAGTCAGTATGTTCCAGGCCAATAATTTTGGTGTCAGTTGCAAGGGCAACAGCATATAAGCAAACAAAGCCACCACAGTCGAAATGATTTTTTTGATCGGGGAATGATCGTTTATACTTCATATCCACCTTCCAATCAGCCGGAATTCCACGAACCTTATTTATTAAATTTAATATATTACAGATAGATTCTGAAATGACGTGGTCAGATTTAACTGTGTCTAAACTGTTGAGAGAATATACCCTTTTCTCCTTCTGATCTGCCACATGCAAAATAAAATGTTTCCTACGACAGTCGGGGAAAACTGGTAGGGTCACACCTGTTTGTAATATATGATATGGCGCTCGCCGTGTCAAATGTGTCCTGCCGCAGCTTTCGGCAGAGGGTTGAATCTACACAACCTATGGAATCAGTTTGCCGCTGCAAAATGGACAGAAACGAGTCGACAATTAATGTTGAGAGGAAATTATCATCTTCGAAATAGTCCCAGTCGGGATCACTGGGCTTCAGTAGAACTAAGCCTTGAGCATCTGGTAACGTGGTTGCTGCTAACACCACTGCTTCCTCATTGAAACCTTCGCTCACATCTGGAAACACATGAACCGATTCTTTTAATTCCATACCGATGTAACTATTTGGATTACGAATTGGCAGAGCGTTGTTAAAAGATGACGACGCCTTGATTGATGTAATGATGACGTCTGAGTCACTGCCTGGCACATGAATTGTTTTTGCACAAACATTGTTGGGGCAGAAATAAGGTGCTGTTGCCGATAATACTGAGTGTGGAGAGATGTTGGCGGAGTGGGTTACCGGTGGTGTCGTTGATTGAGGTGTAGGTGTAGATTGAGTATTGAGTGACGTTTGTGAGTGGGTTGCTGGTGGGGAGATTGTTTGAGATGTGGGTGTTGGTTGTAACTGGGTCATGGGTGTTGGTTGTGAAGCAGGTTTGGGCATAGGCCTCGAAAGTAAATGAGTTGCTGGTATGGTCTTCTGTTGGGACGAGGGTGTGATTTGAGACAATGATGTTTCTAACAGCATTGGTTGGTTTCTTTTAGAAACTATATTTTTATGCTTTGTAGCCTTCTTTTTTTGCTTTGTTGCCTTTATAGGCCTCTGTTGTGAAGTTTGGGAGCGACCTTTGCTTCTCGTGTGAGGGCTATGTGTGAGTGTCTTATCGTTGAGTGTGGGTGAGTGTGCTGGATGAGTGTCCTCGGGTATTGTTGGGCTATAGTCAATGTCCGTTGTCAGGTCTGAATTAAGTGAGGAGACAGTGTGGGATGATGTAGTGGTGTGTAAGTCTAGCGTCTTGGTGGATGTGTAGACTAACTTACAAGAGCTGTATACAGGTACATCAGCATTATGTACACCACTATGTATTGGTAAAGTATTAACAACAACCCCCGTAGTTATATAGTTATTTTTCTCACCATTATCCGATGTAGTGGAAGCTGTTACCATAGTTGTCGTATCAGTTTTGCGACTGCAGGCAAGATTTCCATCAATGCCTCCCCGGCCCAGGTCACTGGCTGTACGGATTCCCGAACCTAACTGAGCCGGGGTTGGCATTACTAAATGTAGATTCGAAGGTACTCGGTATGAAGGCTCCTCGTCGCCCCGGCAGAATCCCGGATTGTCATCGACTCGAAGGGATCGGCAGGGTTCGACTTGGTGGGTTCCTCCGGGCTCCTCGTCACCCCGGTGGACTCCCGGATCGTCATCGACTCGGAGGGATCGGCAGGGTTCGACCTGGTGGGTTCCTCCGGGCTCCTCGTCGCCCCGGCGGACTCCCGGATCGCCGTCGAGTCGGAGGAATCGGCAGGGTTCGACCTGGTGGGTTCCTCCGGGCTCCTCATCACCCCGGCAGACTCCCGGATAGTCATCGACTCGGAGGGATCGGCAGGGTTCGACCTGGTGGGTTCCTCCGGGTTCCTCGTCGCCCCAGTAGACTCCCGGATCGTCTTAGACTCGGAGGGATCGGCGGGGTTCGACCTGGTGGGTTCCTCCGGGCTCCTCTTCGCCCCGGCGGACTCCCGGATCGTCATCGACTCGGAGGGATCGGCAGGGTTCGACCTGGTGGGTTCCTCCGGGTTCCTCGTCGCCCCGGTGGACTGGACTCCCGGATCGTCATCGACTCAGAGGGATCGGCAGGGTTCGACCTGGTGGGTTCCTCCGGGCTCATCGTCGCCCCGGTGGACTCCCGGATCGTCTTCGACTCGGAGGGATCGGCAGGGTTCGACCTGGTGGGTTCCTCCGGGCTCCTCGTCGCCCCGGCGGACTCCCAGATCGTCGTCGACTTGGAGGGATCGGTATGGTTCGACTTGGTGGGTTCCTCCGGGCTCCTCGTCGCCCCGGCGGACTCCCGGATCGTCATTGACTCGGAGGGATCGGCAGGGTTCGACCTGGTGGGTTCATCCGGGTTCCTCGTTGCCCCGGCGGATTCCTGGATCGTCATCGACTCGGAGGGATCGGTAGGGTTCGACCTGGTGGGTACCTCCGGGTTCCTCGTCGCCCCGGCGGACTCCCGGATCATCATCGACTCGGGGGGATCGGTATGGTTCGACCTAGTGGGTTCTTCCGGGTTCCTCATCGCCCCGGTGGACTCCCAGATCGTCATCGACTCGGAAGGATCGGCGGGGTCGGACCTGGTGGGTTCCTCCGGGTTCCTCGTCGCCCCGGGGGACTCCCGGATCATTATCGACTCAGAGCGATCGGCAGGGTTCGACCTGGTGGGTTCATCCGGGTTCCTCGTCGCCCCGGCGGACTCCCGGATCATCGTCAAATTGGAGGGATCGGCAGGGTTTGACCTGGTGGGTTCCTCCAGGTTCCTTGTCGCTCCGGCAGACTCCCGGATCGTCATCGATTCGGAGGAATCGGCAGGGTTTAACCTGACAGGTTCCTCCGGGTTCCTCGTCGCCCCGGCGGACTCCCGGATCGTCGTCGACTTAGAGGGATTGGCAGGGTTCGACCTGGCGGGTTCCTCGTCACCCCGGCAGACTCCCGGATCGTCATCGACCCGGAGGGATCGGCAGGATTCGACCTGGCGAGTTCCTCCGGGTTCCTCATCGCCCCGGCAGGACTCCCGGATCGTCGTCGACTCAGAGGGATTGGCAGGGTTCGACCTTGCGGGTTCCTCCGGATTCCTCATCGCCCCGGGTTCCTCATTACCCCGGTGGACTCCCGGATCGTCGTTGACTCAGAGGGATCGGCAGGGTTGGGCCTGGTGGGTTCCTCCGGGTTCCTCTTCACCCCGCTGGCCATGTTAGTTGGTGGGCCTATTCCAGAGCCATTCAGATGACAGCCGGTTCTCTTTTTTTGTTGACGTTGCGAGTCAGCCTGGGTGAGGGTGGGTCGAGGCAGACGACTACTGCGCAATTTCACTGGAGTGCGCACCATGGTCGGCATTGTCGGATCTTCGTTGGTTTACAAAGCAGCAAAGCCAGTCGTTGTGGGTGAGGTGCTGTAGTGGCCGTTGAGCACCAGTGTGCCGGCATTTACAGTGTACTGTACGGCTACCAGGCTACTCTTGATGAACAGCAACGAATACAGTATATCAGTATATACGACCGGTACCGTAGCAGCATGCGGCACTGCAGAGCAGTTTCAGGGTTTTCAAAACAGATTGAAAAGGCACTCATACAACAGTAGCTAATATTTATATAAATGTAGCCACGACCGGAAATCCGTACCAAAGGTTTTATATCACTTTCAAACTAAAGTTATATTTACAATCGTTTGATAAACCTCTATCAGTGACCATCAATCGGCGGAGCTCGACCATCTCTGATAACTAGGCAAAAAAGGTGAAAATATCTGTATAATAATATTAATATATTAACTATAATTAATTGCGGCGAGATATAAATTATCTTCTGACATGTGAGTTGCGTCTGTGGTACTGTGATAGATAACCCATGGTGGTGAACAGGCATTCCTTGGCTTAACGAGCTTAATAGATTCTCCCATTCATTATACATGTTTGTTCGGTAAAGTCAAGTCAAGTGCAATACAATGTAACCTGCAATAATGGGAATCAGCTTCGTTGGTTTACATTTGAGAGCTTATTTTCTTTTTGTGTGCTGTAGTCCTATTCAACTCAACATGGTTTATGGTTGTAAGTTCATTGAATTATTTCCTCTATTGACCATCCCCAAGCATACCATACAACGTACACAAACCAGTATGTTTCACTAACATGCCACACCCACATTGCTGGTTCCCTCCCTACATGCCATGACTATGGTGGTGTATTGCAGAAATTAAGATTGATGTGGTTAAAGGATAAAAGGGACTTTAAAGCTACACAATCAATTTGCTTTCCCAATCCCAACAAGGCCTCATAGAGTTAATTGTTGAAATTTTCTCACAAGTTTCGCAATCGTTTTATATTTCCAATACACCAGGATAATAATGGTGACAATATTTAAAAATATATGAATAGAAGGACCACACCCAACTACAGTGGGGTGGTTGGGCTGTTGTTTCCATTGCTGTTACTGACGCGATACCAATTAACGACCTGTCAAAAAAACCTAATCACAAAAGGAAATTACCAACAATTATACACACGCGCGTTTATTAATAAACATTAATTATTTACGATTAGGACTGCATAGGTCATCCAATGATAGAAACGAACTTAACTTAACTGACTGAAAGCAAATATCCCAATCATTTTGTCCAAATAGTGATAGTTGATACAGTTGGTAAACATGCCTTCCACTGGAGCTAATGAATTAATTAGTGCCCAATGTAAGGACTTCTATTCAGTACAAAACTCATTGTTTTCTTCGCTGTGTCAGGAATTTATCTTCTTTCTTCGCCTCGGCGATGGCGTTATCTCTACACTTAACATGGCTCCTCTTAACATACCAACCCGGCTCGGTGCCCCGACACCAACCCGGCTCGGTACCCTGACACCAACCCGGCTCGGTACCCCGACACCAACCCGGCTCGGTGCCCCGACACCAACCCGGCTCGGTACCCTGACACCAACCCAGCTCGGTACCCCGACACCAACCCGGCTCGGTACCCTGACACCAACCCGGCTCGGTACCCCGACACCAACCCGGCTCGGTGCCCCGACACCAACCCGGCTCGGTGCCCCGACACCAACCCGGCTCGGTACCCCGACACCAACCCGGCTCGGTACCCTGACACCAACCCGGCTCGGTACCCCGACACCAACCCGGCTCGGTACCCCGACACCAACCCGGCTCGGTACCCCGACACCAACCCGGCTCGGTACCCCGACACCAACCCGGCTCGGTACCCCGACACCAACCCGGCTCGGTACCCCGACACCAACCCGGCTCGGTACCCCGACACCAACCCGGATCGGTACCCCGACACCAACCCGGCTCAGTACCCCGACACCAACCCGGCTCGGTACCCCGACACCAACCCGGCTCGGTACCCCGACACCAACCCGGCTCGGTACCCCGACACCAACCCGGCTCGGTACCCCGACACCAACCCGGCTCGGTACCCCGACACCAACCCGGCTCGGTACCCCGACACCAACCCGGCTCGGTACCCTGACACCAACCCGGCTCGGTACCCCGACACCAACCCGGCTCGGTACCCCGACACCAACCCGGCTCGGTACCCCGACACCATCCCGGCTCAGTGCCATGAGGTACCTGAAGAGAAGGTTCTCCTTAAGTACAACAGACCAGTAGTAGATGCTTTTATTTCGTTACTGCGAGCTATAAATATATGAATAATAATAATCTTTAACATTTTTACAAAGAACCATTGAACCATATAATAACCATAACCAACCGTAATAACTAACATATCACTAAAATATTTCATTCAAGTGCGGAATAATTTTAATATGCATAATATTGTCATTATGTTTTAATTATAATATTTTTAATAAATCTAACGCCAGAGCACAAAGCGAAGCAGCGACAGAAGTATATAGAGATAAACCAAACTTAAAACATTTATTATGTAATTTCAACGCCAGTGCCACCCATATAGCACCTTTGTATGTACCATATAATTATAATTACCGTGCCTTACTTACGAATTGCCATGAACTTATTTACGCCATATTATTAATTCCGTTGTTCGCCAATATTCATTTATTACTATTAAAGTGCAATTTACTATATAACAGGTTAGAGCGTCCCATACTGAGTTGCCAGCAAGGGGCTTGTTATATGTTTATGGCGGGTTTATTTAGAATTGAAACTCGGCGCATATGTATATATCTTGTATATTTGATATTAATGTTTAACAAATATATTTTCTTATTACATTTACATTGTGTAAACGAGGTTTATGTAAACTTTGCTGTAAATATCCTAGCCAGTATCTATGGCAACTATATTCGCCCATTTTTGTCGCGAAAGAAAATAATATTATTAAAATCTAAGCCAAATCTTCTTCGAAAAACTAAATATAAACCAATTAGACTTTCATTGTTAATTCTTTTACAGATCTTAATACCGCAAGTATTCATCCTAAATCAAATTCACTTTTTCCATACTATAATCACTGCCACTGCTGTATTAATAGATTTCCTACTCGCAATATGGCTTGTTACAAAACAATACGGTAAATTAGAATGTAGAAAACCCACAGGTTTAGTAGGTTTAGTATGTTTAGTATTAACTATACAATTAGCGTCATAATTGTCGGTACATAACCGTTTTACTGTTACAGCACACGCCTACAATATAAAAGTACTTAGTCCCAATAGAAGTTACTCAGGTTCTTTATTTAGTCCACGCCAAACAGTCCCAAGAGTGCACCAAGTAACTCATATGCTCACACAATTTTTTATATGTTTAGGTATCAATATAATAGTTTACATATCAGGCAACTTTTTAGCAAACATATTCGCCCAATGCAATGATATAGAAACTAACCCGGGACCTAAAGGTACACAGCCAACTAAGACGAACAATCGACCTAATACACAATGTATAACAGTAACCGACTACATGACACAAAATCCTAACGGGGTAAATTTCATTTTAATCAACACCCGCAGTTTAGTGAAAAATTATGAAGAATTAAAACAATTAATTATGTCTCTTAACCAGTACGCAATAATTGGAGTAACAGAAACATGGTTAAAGCGGAAACATAGTAAACAATCTATTTCAATACCTGGATATGTACATTACCGTAACGATAGGAGGAAAAGAAAGGGAGGGGGGGTTCTTATTTATATTCCAGAAAACTTGCCGCATAAAGTAAAGCAGGACATCCAAAATAAAAACTGCAAATCTGCATATGAGTCACTTTGGATAGAAATCGATACCAGTATTCTATTCGGCGTAGTATATCGACCCCCCAAAAATGTATCTTTTCTTGAAGATTTTCTTGAAGAAACGGAAAATGCACTGAACTACAATTATAGTAATACAATCATAGCAGGTGACTTTAATTGTGATATGTTAGATAAAAATAATGTGAAAGTGAAGGAACTTGAAAACTATATGATTACTTATAATCTAGACCTACTTAACGAACTTACCCCAACACGATATGGCAATGGGAAAAACAAAAACTCATTACTTGACTTATACCTCACTACCTCCCATAATAAATCCATTTATAATTCAATAACAACACCGAGTGGCTTCTCTGACCACGATTATGTATTATTACATTGTGACACGAAGCTAAGCGCGACACCCACGTCCAAAAAAAGTAGCATAAGAATAACATACAGAGATTATAAACAGTTCTCAGAAAAAATGTTCTTGCAGGATATATCGCAAATAAATTGGGCCCCACTATACAATAACGCGGACATTGACAAATCATATAATTACTTCGAACATGAAATTGAAAACGTACTAAACAGACATGCTCCTATAACAACAAAAACAATAACAGAAAACAGAACTAAGAACACTACAAACAAAAATGCATGGGAAACACAGGAACTAAAACAACTAAATAAACAAAAAATGGACTCACTATATATCTGGAGAACAACTAAAACTGATGATGATTATGCAAACTTTAAGACGAATAGAAATAAATACAATAACTTAAATCGCACATTAAAAAATAATTATATGAAATCAAAATTTGCTGGGGCAAAAAATGCAAAATCACGCTGGAAAATAATTAACTCAATTTTAAATAAAAAAAGTACGAGCGATATGATTAATACAATAAAAACTAAAAATGGAAAAATTGAACACGGTTGCAAAATAATAGCTAATATACTCAACTCTACATTTTTAACACTGGGACTACAGACTAGAAATATCACAAAACAAACACTACCTGTTAACACACATACTCCATTGTGCAATGATACTTTTTCATTTCACAATATCACTGTAACTGATCTCTTAACCATCTTGGATAAACTAAATACGAATAAATCTGCTGGTCCCTCCACAATTCCCCCACGCATAATAAAATTAATTAAGACAAAAATAGCCTACCCATTAACATATATAATAAACCAAAGTTTAACCACATCGAAGTTCCCCTCAAACTTAAAAATGACTAATATTACCCCTGTTTTCAAAAAGGGAGATAGAGAGAATGCTATCAACTATCGCCCAATATCTGTAACATCCACATTTGCTAAAATTTTTGAAACCGTAATGCTAAACCAAATTGTATCATATATAACTAAAAATAAAATAATCAAAAATAAACAATTCGGTTTTCGCAAAGGATATGCAACTTCTGATGCATTAATTTACACTACAGAATCATGGAAAGCAACACTAGATAGCAATAAATATGTGGCCATTGCAGCACTGGATGTAGCAAAAGCGTTCAACTCTTTAAATCATAATATCCTATTAAACAAACTTACCCGACTCGGATTTCACACTACTGCCACCAACCTAATAGCAAACTACTTACATGATAGGGTGCAAAGAGTCAAAATTAATAATACTCATTCTGACTGGGCTAAAATTAATCACGGCATTCCACAGGGTACCCAAGTAGGACCTATCCTATTTCTTTTATATGTAAATAACATATCCGCCTTCTCTGATTTAGATCTAATCCAATATGCTGATGACACTCTAATATTTGCATCACATTCAAATCCTTTAACAGCAACACACAATCTATCTGAACATGTAGACAAACTGGAACGTAACCTACTAGATATAAACCTAGATCTCAACACGGATAAGACAGAATTTATCTTACTTTCTCCAAAAACCAGAACACCGAGCATAGAAAAAATACAACTAAAAACACAGTCATACACAATTGAACAATCCACTTCAATTAAGTACTTAGGCGTTATTATTGATAATAGACTTAACTGGCACGCCCAAATTGACCAAATTACTCACAAAATGGCCCTTGCAATATCATGCCTACGCAATGTTAAAGGACAACTACCATTGAAGACAAAATTAAATATATATAAATCTACAGTATTACCTTACCAAAATTATTGCTCAGATTTGCTAGTACCATTACACAAACAATATGGATATAAACAAAAACTATATGAAATAGAGAAACAACAAAACTTTGGTTTACGCGTAGTCTTCAGTAAAAAGAATAGGGATTCCACCGGCACAGAACTTCGCACCATTGCTAAAATACCAAATTTACATTCACTGCGAGAATTTAACGCTTTAAAATTCTTTCACAAATATACGCATAACTTATCCACCCCTTTCAAACACATAGATCTACCATACTTACCAATTACTTTGTTAACTTCTGGTTCCCACAAACTTCTAAACCCACGCACATACAATATTAAAATTCCAAAAACTTATTCAAATCATGGAACTTACAGTTTAACAGTGGCACTTATTAAAATATGGAATAGTATCCCCACTGAAATTAAAAAACAAGATACATATAAATTATTTTTACGCGACGTAAAAGCAAAATATTTGAAACACTACACTCGATACGAAGAAATAACTTAATCCCAGGAACAGGATATATACTGCACTGTGCTGCATTCACCTTTTTATTAGTTTATTGTTATTGTTATTTGTTTAGATACCAGTAAAGTTGTTAGTAGTAGGCCCCGCCCCTACTTGATGTCTATGTTTTACGTATATAGTTAGACCCCTGCTGGACAACTGACGCTTATTTCCTTTTTAAATTATCAGCTTGTGCGACGTTTGTTTGCTAGCTGCCTCCAATTGGTTTACCAGGCGGAGTTTTAAGGAAATAAAAGATGTTTATTATTATTATTATTATATTATTATGGTTGAATCTGAATTGTTTCAATTGAAACATCCAAAGTAATCAGCCAGCCGCGCGTGAAGGTTTGAAGGCAAAATGTATTATTATTATTAATACTTATTATTATTATTATTTATTATTATTATTATTATGCTGGCTAGAATATGCCTAGCCTATCAATAACGCCTTTTGAGCTTCTTCCTTCTTTCTCGCGCCATCAACAACACAAGACTCAACTAACCTTTTAACAAACTTTCAATTGGTTCCAGCATTGTACAGGACATAGCATCAGTAGTAATTATTGTATCAATAAACTTACTATGCTATTATTATATTGGGCGTAGTCCCAGCCATTCCACCCTCCATTTTATTCCCAACTCCCATTCGGGCCAGGACGAGCAACTAACCTATTGTATAGCAGCGCCGACTGTCATAATTTTTTATTCAGTATGATAATGTTACTGTACAGGTACAACTACCATTCCTATGCTTTATGCATAAATACAGCTTGGTTAGCTCTAAGGAACACCAACACCCTCAATCGCAACGCATTGCATTGCCTTTTATTACTTTTAATTTAATTTTATGTCGTTATTTCATTATTATATGAAACACAATATCAAAGTCATTGCGAGTGACCTGAACCCGCAAATTCTACCAAAAGACATCAATGGTTACCAAGGGTTACATATATAACACTAATTTGAATATAAATCGAGGCTTACTCTTAGAACTAATGAAAGAATATGAATTGATATCGCCAAACATTCGAAAAGTGTAACGATCCTTTCAATTCCCGTACAGAACCAAAGCACAGCTGGACTACAAAAAGTTGAGGAACAAAGCAAAAAAGTTGATGAACTACGAGGCATACAGCTCCTGTTCAACGTGATTGGGTCGGACCATAGCCATAGAGTCGTGACTGTAGATGTCAGACTCAGTTTGAGAGTCAGCAATCTCAGGACAAGCATGTGAATCAACTATTACTGGGAGAATCTTAGATCTGACAATGCTGCAGTAAAATATGCCTACACATTAAAAGTTCAAAAACTGCTGTGAGGTAATGGATGAAGACCAGGCTACTGATGCTATCTACCAGAATATAGCAAAAGCTCATCGTACAAGTGTTTCCCCCAGAAACCCAATGTGTCATGGCAAGACTCTGACTCTGAGGTTACTTGTAAGAGAGAAGATCTTAGCCTACAAAGTGAAACTGAACAACCAACAGAACTGAACAAACACAGCCGAAAACATCAACATTGTTCAGAAAAATAAAACCAGCTATAATAATCAACTAAGGAAGGTTGACGACTTCCAGTACCTTGGGTCATGGATAGAGAGCAGTAAAAAACACATCGAAATTAGGAAAGCAAAGGCATGGGAAGCTCATCAAAAATGGATACCATCTAGAAATCAGACTTCTCCTGGCACCTGAAGAATAAGTTCTTTCGAACCACAGTGGAAATTGTACTTTTATACGGGGGGGTGAGACCTGGACACTGACGAAATCACTTGAACACCGAATTAATGGTTGCTACACATACACAAGACTACTGTACTAAGGGCAGCCCTAAACATCAGCTGGAGACAACACATGACCCAAACAATCGCCGAGTTCAATGGTACAATACCACCTGTATGAACTATTCTACGTGAACGCAGACAATGATTCATAAGGTATCAGACTGCTGGAGAAGTAAAGACGAGGTCATACCAGATCTACCTTTCTGGCAACCACCCCCAGCGGGAAATAAGCAACGTGACGGCTGCCCATTTTCAATCGGAACTGGGGTTTTCTTGTACATTATTAATTATATTATTTCTACATTATAAAGTCTGCCCTCAACAGTCAACACCCGAGCATATTGTATTGCGTAACTTCATCCTTTTGCTGAAACAAGTTGCCAACAATAACGCTCTGGTCGTATGAAGGCAGCCCAAACCAATGATTCAATAAATTATTCATGAATATCTACATGAATAATTCCACCATATATTCATATATATAATTGGATGTAGATTATCTACATTCAGTAACGTTCCTGCGTTCTAACGATAACTACTAGGTTTATCCAGGATCATCCGGTGACTTCAACCAGTCAACATTTTATCCCTTGGAAATCTAGGATTCCTAGATGTGACATCAACTTACTGAAGCGTTTACTTTGCTACACTACTTTATGGTTACATAATTACATCAATAGGCTAATTTTTATTAATATCGTATCTTATTACCAGTTAGGGTACTAAGGGAAAATCAAAACTTAATATGTAACCTGTTCTATAGACTTTCGTTTATTGATTTGGTTAGAATAACGTGCCACTATAACCTGCTTAATTCAATTGATAATTGACAATATATTCGCTAAGGTGAAAGCCCCCCCCCCCCTGTCTCCGCGGTACGGTTATTTATTATTCAGTATATATATGACATATATTTTAGGTTTCTATGGAAACCAGTGCACGCAGCTGTGCCATTGCCTAAATGACGGAGAGTGTGATAGTGCGGGAAACTGTTCCTGTCGGAGTGGTTGGCATGGCGACAAATGTGAGACTCCTTGTCAACCAGGTAAACTTGCAATTAGTATTAGTATTAACTAGTAATAGTATTCTTATTAATTATCATAAATATATCGTTTTGGAACGATATAAATGCACAGGAATTTTAGACTACAGCATACCATCATTATAGCATATATATCATTTTAACTCCTATAATATAATTGAATGATTCCTGTGATCTGAACATTTTTTGTGGACCAACTGGAAAGCCAGCGAACTGAATTGAAACGATTCTTCATTAGATGTAAATGAACTTAAATTACAAAATATTTCAATTATTTGCCTTTTCAAAACTGCTTCTAGTTATCCCATTATTCACTAATTCTACTACTAACTGTAATGTTATTCACTAATTCTACCACTAGCTCTGCTACCATTCACATATTCTACTATTAGCTTTGCCATTATTCACTAATTCTACTACTAGCCCTGCTATTATTCACTAATTATACTACTAGCTCTGCTACCATTCACATATTCTACTATTAGCTTTGCTATTATTAACTAATTATACTTCTAGCTTTGCTATTATTCACTAAATATATTACTAGCTGTGCTATTATTCACTAATTATACTACTAGCTCTGCTAGCATTCACATATTCTGTTACTTCCAGCATTGTTAATGCTGATTCACTAATTATACTACTAGATTTGCTATTATTCACTAATTATACTACTAGCTTTGCTATTATTCACTAATTCTACTACTAAATTTGCTATTATTCACTAATTATACTACTAGCTTTGCTATCATTCACTAATTCTACTACTAGTTCTGCTATTATTCACTAATTCTACTACTAGCTCTGCTAGCATTCACATATTCTGTTATTAGCTTTGCTATTATTAACTAATTATACTTCTAGCTTTGCTATTATTCACTAAATATATTACTAGCTGTGCTATTATTCACTAATTATTCTACAAGCTTTGTTATTACTCACTAATTCTACTTACTACTAGATTGGCTATTATTCACTAATTCTACTACTAGCTGTGTTATTATTTTACACCTTCGCATGTCACTCTTCACATTATTACTCAGAACCCATTATCGAATATATTAGAGAGGGTGTAAGTTTATGACTGAACCACCATATCCTATGTATGTTTCAATTGGGCAAAGAGTTTATTTTTAATTTTCGGATACCTTTAGTATTCTTAGATGATTGGTAATCAGACTGAAAATAGTATTTGTAATATCTTGGGGCATAAATTAATCTTGTAGCATTATTTTACAAAGAGTAGACCTTTATCTCCCCCAATATCCCGTATAGGTTCATGAGGTACCTACATAAACATTAACATCATCATACACAGAATGAATACAAATAATTTTTTTCTTGCAGAATATTATATTCAATGAAAGAAAATATTATACACAGATAGGCGCGTTTTGGATGCACAATAATTTATAGGGAAAAGATAACAATTATTACACACCAAAGAGCAGTACCGGCAGCTAGTCAATTTCCGAGAAGCTTCTTTCATTCTTCAGTGAATAAAATAATTTGACTACTGTAAATCGCTATTATCAGTAAGCTAAGGAATTATAGGGGCAATGATAAACCAAGATAATGGAGAAATGTGCATACCACTTAATAAGTATAACTTCTAAATCCAACTGGGTCAAGCAGTTAAGTCTATCCAATATGGCTATAATCCAAATTACAGTTCAATAATATTGTTCTAAGTTATTTGATAGTTACATAGATCTCCAATTTAGCGTCAACTTGATGTCAATCTCCGCAATTCTTACAAATTGAATCTATTACCAGGCCTCAGTATAACGGACATCAATTTCTTGAAGATTTGGTAGACTTTCTTTCAAATGTACGAATGTCAACGCTGTGAGTTTGGTGCTGTTTAAGTTTAGTCGTCGTAGTTGTTTCATGGCTGCGATGCATTTCAGGCCTTCATCTGTAACAGGTGTCTCACACAGATTGAGAACCTGCAACTCGTTCATATGATCGGACAGGATGTGTAGCCCAGAGTCGCCAAATTGCGTGGACCACAGATTGAGGTACTTGAGGGTGGGTAGATGGGCTATGTATTCCGCACATTCGCTGGTGACGCTGGTGAACGCTAGACTTAGAGATTCCAAATTTCCGAAAGAACCGGAATCCAATAACCTCTTCAGATCGTCGTTGCTGGCTTTAGACGGTAAGGTAAGCATGGTAGGGCCGCCCTTCTTCTGAATTTCTCGTAACTGTTGTTGTCTCTCACACATCTTGCTGTATCTTCTGTGACCTTCTTTGCTGCTCTCCAAAGTGGTAATTATCTGCAGCCTAGTATCAATGGAATCGACTAATTCCATTTCAAGGATGTAGCAAAGAACATCCATCATCGTCTCGTCATCATTCATAGCCAGAAGCATCACTGCGCTCAGCAACTCCGTCGCGATATATTGCAGGAATTTGCGTCTTTTACAACAGCAATTAATCAGCGTTTTCATCATAACAGCGAAAAGTTCTCCATCATCATAGCAAGCTATACCTCCGGGGCAATAAATTTGGAACCAACCATCTTTACCCTCACGAACTCCGAATACACCAGCGTGCACGTCACATCTCTCATCCGTGACAAATTGTTCCACGAGGTATTTTATACGCGACATGATGGTGTTATTAATGAGGGCCTGTGGAGGTAGTGGGATGGGTTGCATTACCGATGAGAGAGTGGCCCTCCAATCCTCATACTTAACAACTTCTTGAAGAATCGCTGTCATTGCCCTCAGGACTCCATCGTCTCGACGACCCAACTTATCCTCGATCCCGAGGGCGCAGTCGAGCTGCAACTCATCCGGGAGACGGTTCCGCGATTTCTCGCTTGTGGGATCCTCAAAGTATGCGTAGAATGCCGCCAGACAAACCGCAACAAGGTTGTTCATCGCACGTTTGTGCGGACACGTATGTCCCGGACCATGGACACCTTTTGCGAACTCACGAACTTCGTCCTCTCCACTAGGTAATGCCTCCAATGCCAAAACGTAATCCTGAACGAAGATCCTAAGCCGAGGCATTCGTCCAAAATCAACGTTACTCTTCAAGATGCTCATAGCTACTTTAGTAAAAAGTTTCTTTATTATTTGGTGTTTGGGATGATCCCGACAGAAGCGAGAGAAGAATTGACAAACCTCGGATGGAGGGAGGTTAACCTTTTCTACGAGGGGAGCGATCACCACAATCAATTTCTCTACATCGACATCGTCTAAACCTGGAGTCGCTATCGACATCATGTCGGCGAGGAGTTTCAGTGGGGCTTGATGAACCTCTTCGTCTACCAACACGCTATCATTGCACAACTCGACGACCCCCTTCAATTCATTGAGCATAACTTCAGAATCGCATTCGTACATGAGAGCCTTCTTGTAGGTGTACAACCGTCGCTTCCATTGGACTGATTGCAGCCACTGATCCCTAAGGAATGTGTTGTTGAGGTTGAGTAGCAGAGATCCCGTTGCGATGCCAACACGAACGCAGTATTTGAATCCAGTATCGCATTGCATGGTATCGTATATGTCCTCAATCAGACAATATGGGATTGATTCCTCCATGAACCCCGAAGGCGTGGCAGATGTAATCTCGTCGTCCCCCATTATGATATGATGGGTTTCCCATTTCCGAAGCATCTTGCTATTCAATAGTTTTCCTATAACATCGGATTTGAGATGGGCCATCTTGTACACGGATATGTCGCCCTCGTTGACTAACTTGAATCGTTGACTCGATTTTTTATCCATTCTCGACGGCTCATCCACGCAATTATCCAATGCGGTGTATTGTGCCATTTTAAATACAGTTACCAGTTACTGTAACAATTATTTTTATTTGTTTATAATTCCAGCATTATCATGAACAAATTATCATATAGGTTTTGATTTTAATCTGTCAATATTTTATATTTGCTGCTTGTACACTAATCTATCCTTAGTATGACAAATTTTGTATCCATTTAAGTATTTCCTCCAAATTAATATCAAATTCAACTCCACATACATTATTAAGCGGAGTTGTCAAATGCAGATATATTTCATAAATTTCAGAGCGCATTAAGCCAATGATTATCATCAGTTACATGGATCATGTGTAACTAGCTAAGCCTCTGTAGCAAGACCAAACGACCAATAGCATAGTCCTGGACCATGCCACGCCCGAGATAGCTACAGTTTCAACATCACACACAAACACAAGTGGGAGATGACAACTTCAAACCGGTGTATCTATTTGCGGTCGCCAAGCAACTCACACTACACCTTCTCTGCGTCAACATTTAACCAGAGCGGGTAACCTTTTTCGAAAACCGGATGCCCTTCGATTTACGACAAACGGAGCGAGAACGATGTGGCTTGTGGAGGATATACTATATATTATCATAAATATATATGGGAGACGTGCATTAAGAGATTACGCTGATTGGCATTCAATGGGATTTGGATTGATTAATTTCATATGCAGCTAATCTAAGCCAGACGTTGTGCCTCTGACATTAACTAGGTAAAACGCGCAAACCACTGATTTTGTTAGTCCCTTGACAATTGCTAAGGAATAATGTGCCTGGCAGCCTGGTACTGCGGCGAGTAATAAAACTGCTGTCCCGGTTGAGTTTCTTTGATATCTTTACACTGAACTTTACACTTTTCGTGAACGCATTGTCATTATCGTCATCATTTCATTTGTGTTGGCTATGAATATGTCATTTTTATAATTTGCCTATTAAACTATAATTTTCGTGTTGAACAAGTATCTGAATTAATGATGGGAATTGTTAACAATAACTATCCTCGATTACAGTAATTGTAATTTATAGCCTATGGCATTCATATATGCACCTAGACCCCTTCCCCCTACACCACCCACACCCCCATTACCATTCACATTCCTCTTCCACCCACCCCCACTCCCACTGCTCTCCCCTACTCTACTCTACACTACTCTACTCTCTCTCTCCCTCCCTACCCATAAATACAGTTAATTACTCACATGATGTATCCCAGGAACTTACGGTCCCGGTTGCTCCCTACAATGTCAATGCACGAACGCAGGAACTTGTAACCCGGTTACCGGACATTGTGTATGCTACCCCGCATCGTACGGACTCCGGTGCGAACTACCGTGCCCAAGGTGAGTGAACGGACACATATAGCTCAGTAATAGAATCCTATATTACGATTATTAATAATTATATGTAAACTATAGGGATTTGACAGTACGTTACGTTAGTACAAGCAATTAAAATTGTAGAGATTCGGTGATTGGGAAGTTCAGTAGCCACCACACCACCAACACTTCAACCACAGGTCAACGTGTGTTTATAATTTATTATTGGTGTTATGGGTGAATGAAGCCGCTAGCTGAATGGCCAGACTTCCAACCCGGAGGTCACCAGTTCAATCCCACCTAGACGTCATTGCCGACTTTGCAAAAAGCTGTGTCCAACAAAAAGTTATAAAAATATGTGTTTGGGTGAGGGGGTCACGTCAGAAGTCATAGTTGACGGAAGCCAATAATTATACATTCTGACTCGTATAAAGACACATGGGTGACAGTCCTGGTCAGTGCCGGATTAACCTTAAGGCATATAAGGCACGTGCCTTAGGGCCAGCCGAAAATACGGGCCATTTTTTCTCAGCGAGTCATTCCTGTGAAAAAAATATTTTTATCTGAAAAGTCCACATTTTTTCTCACTAAAATGTGTAGAAAACAGAGCTAGAAAGTGCATCTTTCGACTACTTTCTATCCCTAAATTTGTGATAGAAAGTGCAAAATTCTAGCTCAGTCGACCAACAGGTGCTGTGTTATTAGTTCGAGACCTGAAGTGCTAATTACTGAATTATGAACATTGAAGAATTTAATTTCATTTATTTGAGGGGAATTATTTGTAGTTATGCTCTTAAACTTTATAGAACACCCAAATAATGACGTGGTAACATACTGGAAATACTGTTCATAGTAAATGTATGGCGTGGAGATATGGTAGTGCGAAATTAATTTTATTTACCGGAAACGAATTTTATAAATATAGGCCCTAATAGATAAAAAAAAGGATCAATTAGTTGTAGATAAAATAGTTGTTGATAAAAAAACGTGTCAGAAGTAACTTCTTGTCACTACTGTAATTTAATTTAACCGAAATGTTCTGCCCTCGTGTATTGAATTTTGCATTCGATGGTATTTTAGGTGCAATTCCTGCAAAACCTAAAATCGGACAGCATAATTGAATTTTGGTAAATTAAAATTAGTGACAAAAAGTGCTTATTTCCGAGACTGTTATCTTATCAAAGAACATTACTTTCTCAACAAGTCCAAATCTAGATCAGAAATATTATATCTTTGCACTAAGCCTGTACGCGCTTGTAGACCTTTAGCAGTTTAACCTGCCAAAATTTATATGTCTTTAGTTGGTAAATTGACTTTATAAGATGACAAGATTTAATACAAAATAAACACAACATTAGCCGAAGCCAGCCTAGTGCGCGTCCATTCACCCGCTGGATATACCCGGGGGGCTGGATTCTGAGGGCTTAGATTTATTGCAGTGAAGCCTACTTGTATTATTCGATTGATCACTAATGTATAATCTCTGACAAATATTATTCACTTTCGGGAAATATTAGCAGTTCCTTTAGGACGTGGCGCTCTATCTATGTAAACAAAGTTATGACTTACACCAAACACAACGATATGGCTTAGATTTCACGCATGAGACGCATTCTTTAGGAGATGCTTAGTTATCAGTCTCAATCACAATCATACACACTACCGGTACCGCACAATACTGCTCACTGGTTTGCCGACAGTCACTGACTTTGATCACGTATAAAGAGAATAGCAATTGACTCAAGTAGTGGCTACCAAATAGCATTATATTCACTACAAACCACTATAATATAAGTCGCAATCGTTGTATGTAAACTGTCTCTCTAACCTGTAGTGTATCAAGA
Organism: Nemertoderma westbladi; assembly: GCA_032718475.1. NCBI lineage: Eukaryota > Metazoa > Xenacoelomorpha > Nemertodermatida > Nemertodermatidae > Nemertoderma > Nemertoderma westbladi. The sequence goes on from JAUCBJ010008018.1 coordinate 24,777, forward strand.
AAATTGGGAAATTCGGGTTATTTGACGATATTCTTCAACTAATAACATCCAATTAACTGACACAAATAATTACAAACCATAAAAGCAGTAGGACGGTAGGTTAAGATATGTAAATATGTATTGTATTATGATTCGTGGTTAAGTTAAGAGATAAGATAACAGTTATGCGCTCTATAATCTTAAGCCTACTAATGTTTCTTATAAAGTCTGAAAATAAGCGATTCTAGAGCCGTTCTTCCTGGCTTAGAATCACCAACAACACTGAAAACTGATAAGAATAACCTTATTTACAAAGGCTTCCACCCACCACAGAGAATGAGCATACAGATAGGAAAATTCAGTTCAGTAGATCTGTGATAGGTCGAAATCAAAACCAACTCAAATCCTATTGGCAGATACAGAAAGCAGGGCTGTGGGGCAACCTTCCCAAGCTGGTTGGACGATCAAACGTAGCCCAGATCCCTTCGCACAGCAAATCAGCCAATCAGCCGGTAGCTTGCACTATTCTAGTTATAGATACCTTTTTAGAGTATTCCAGCGCCTGGGGGGAACTGGTTAGCAAGGCAAACGAATCAGTTATCCCACAAAAGCTTTTACACCGCTCCCAGAAAATGGGATTTAAGTCTATAAAATATACAAAATCACAATTTCTAATATACATAAATACTCTAAACAGTTAGTCTTTCTTGCGCGGACGGCGTTTACGCAGTTTTTTAAAGCTAGCCAGAGTCTTTTTCTCTTTGGGGCGAGCCACTTTACAAGGAGGGCTATAACTCCTGGGTGAAGGGTGCAATATAATTGCATCAGAAGGTGTAGGATTGTGGTCGGTGTATCCGCCGGTCGACGTGCCTGGTAGGTTGACATCAACTTCGGGGGACTGGGGTCTAACGGCTTTTAGAGCGCGTTTTAAGACGGCTGCTCTTACGGGTCCTTTACGCGTGGTCTGAACGAGAGCCGTGGGTGGACCATAGGCCGTTAGAAACTGCCTTGGTTTAATGGTTCTTTCCAACTCGCGTTCTCGGGCTCGATATTCGTAAGGCCGTCGATACACCTCTTGTAACTCAGGGTGTGAGTTAACGAATATTTCTCCATAAAACGAGTTCGTTAAAGGTCTAGCGCGTATGTTGACATCGTGTACCATACGACGGACAAGATCCGCTCGATTGTCCGGAGGTTCAACGAGTATACCGTCAACACGAGCAGCTTCGATTGGCGGACGCTGTAACATGGGGGCGTCGGCGATAAGATCGCGTGATCTTATACTGATATCAACTGGTTGGGGTTGTGCCGTCGCGAAGAGTTTGTCTCCGAAATGGGGAATCATCGAGGGGTGACGGATGGTCTTAGAGTAGAGATCCGTCATAAGGATTTGGGCTTCGGGTTGGGCTAAAGCGGCTTCTTCCCTCTCGTCCATTTCCGTATGCTTCTTTTCGAGTTGATTCTCCTCCACTTGTTGTTGTAGACGCTCGTCCAAAAACTCCTGTAGGGAATACGTGCGTCCAAGCTCGATATCTTCCTCTAGATTTTGGATTTCTCGATCAAACTGTGGTAAGGCTAACTCCTTCACCGCTTGGACTTGTTGCTGTAATTTACGTTTCTCTAAGCAATCCTGTGTTCCCTTCCCGATTTTCTGTCGAATAGCGTCTAAAGCATTTCTTATAACGCTCTCCTCGACTTCCGTGGCAGGTTGTATCGGGGTTAATCCTGGCCGATTGTAAGGATTAAATGGCGATGTTAGATGCCCGCGTCCCAATCCGGCTAAATAGGATGGTCGAATATCTAACGAACCCACTGCTGGAGCACCACCAATTAACTGCTCGGGTAACACCAAATCTTTGAACAGAGAATATAGTTCGGGAGGATCAGTGATACTGTTAGGATCAAGAGTTTGAGGTCTCACCGGGGAATGAGGAGGCCTGACCGAGTATTCCGGAACTCTGATCATGGGTTTATTTAGTGACCGTTTGAGGCGAGCGATCGTGGGTGATACATCGAACAGGTTTCGCTCGAAACTCCCGTACGTATAACGCGTAAAACTGTGTTTAGCGCAACGTCTCCGCGGATGTTTATGTCTTTCCGTTTGTTGGTTGGGTCTAGGGCATTCGTCACAATAATACCAAAGACGTACGTCCTGTAGGGGAAACGCGGGTGATCGTTCTCCAGTTTTACAATATTCCTCCATTTGTTCAAAGCTATCGGGAACAACGGGTAGTGGACGATCGGCGGTGAGATACATCATAGTGAAATAGAGTCGTTTGAGCTCTACTATAGGGTCATGATGTATACCTTGAGGATATCGAGTCTCTAGGTTCTGTTGACTGGCAATATTGAGATAGGTTTCTCTCAAAAATTCCAGGTAGTCGTTGAAGTCGATACGTTTATCTGGTTCCTCAACGTTTTCTCTTTCAAGTCGGTTACGAATAGAGTTCTCGTGGTCTATTCTCGGTTTATCGTTACGACTCCGCTGGGTATGATACTTAAATAAAACCATTTCCCTTTCGGTGTCTACATCGTCAGTATCATGTAAGTCGATAGGGTGGCCGGTAGTTAGGAAGTCCATATACGTACCATTACGATGTGTATAGCGAGCCGTGAATTTTCTATAGTCCAATTCACGCGTGAGTTGCTCTTGAGACATCGGCGGTTCGATATAACGACCATCGTCTTCCGTAGTAGTGGGATCGGGTTCACCACTTATCAAGCTATCCACAAATGCTTGCAAAGGTAGAGTATATCGCTCCCTGATACCAAGATCATCTTCTATCAGCTCCGTCATATCTGCTATCGGAGTTTATTAATATTACAACGAGTTTATATCATATATTTTAGGCGAGCGGGCGTCGCTGCCTAACACTCTCGGCCCCCCGGACAGTGGGATCCTCAGCGCCGATGTACCGTTGTCGCAGTGTTTACGCCAACGTTGTAGCAACAGCACGACAACGATAACCGGCACAAGTCACTCCACTGTCCGTCCCAAAGGCTTGGATCCACTTGAGGTTCTTTATATAGGAGAGTTAGGTTTACTTTACGATTGCGACTATCTACTGTAAACACACTTTAGTAGCAACATTCACCTACAAACGCACAAATTCCACACAAATGTCACCAATTATAAGCATACAGGCCATTTGTCCGTTAGTCAGTGCCTTCCAGAATGTCACGTTGTTATTGCGTATCCTTGGATACTAAACAGTGCTATGTAATCTCTATACTAGGCAATGGGACAAGCTTTCTATTGTTCCTTTAACTCGTTTCTAATTCTAGCGTGGGTGTTGCCATGGTGACATTATGGAAAGCTAGCGGTAGAATTAGGGTAATTCTCATGCATATAGATCTGGGATGCTATTTGATAGTAATTCTTTAATTGTCAATATCCTCTTTATGCATGATTTTATTAATTTTATCGGCTATTGACTATATGTTGGAGATTTTCACACTCTAACACACTCAAGGGGATGAATCTCCGCTCCCATGATCTATTAATTAATGGAATTTTGGGAATGTTGTAAATTGCATAAAATGACAATTTATTAAATTCATTTAAAGATATGAATTCAAATTTATTCCCGTGAATTTTATTATTTGATGGTAAAATTGACATAATTTTATTCCAGAGCATATCTGGGGACATTAACCACTGATTCTAGAATTTGTCTTTCAAGTATATCGGTGGGTGCCGCGATATCTTAATCGACTAGAATTACAGATGGTCAAAGGTGTAACAGATTTATTTGCGTTTTACGCTACTGTTAGAGGGACATCACGCTACTATATGTATTATTTAATATAAGGTAGAAGAGCAATATCGCACGAAGCAATGTCAGTGTGAAGAGGCAAGTCGTTTCCAAGGTCTACCCAGAGCTTGGTTTAGCCGAGACACGAGGATCTGAACTTTGCATTCCTAATACTCTGCCTACCAATAATACCTAAATATAGTAGGAGCTTTATTGTACTTTTAATAAGTACGGACATGTCATCTTACTATAGTCTCGCATTTATAATATAATACGGACAGTAAGGAAAGAGAAAAGAATTATTTCTCGCCGTCACACTAGATATATTATGTAATTACGTAATACACACTAATATATTGCACTAATCTACTAAATAATCTAAATAACATTCTACTAAATAAAATTAAATAAAACGATTATAATAACGTACATAATAATATTTACATATAAAATGTAATAAAATAAATAAAATAATATAGACATACACCCACTCCAGACGTACTACGTTGAGGAGCCCCTAGATGTTTGAGGGATTAGGGAGGTGGTCGTGGGAAGAGTTTCTTGCCTTCCATAGTTTCCGGAGAGTTCCCGGTCTCTTTCCAGCAAACATAAACGACCAACTGGGCGATTGAGTTGTTGCGTCTCAAAGATTATGCCAGGTTTCTTGAAGTTACGCCGCATGATGACGAGTTCTACTGAGCGCACTAAACCATCCTCCGAGATGTGCGTCTCAATGATACGACCTGTCTGCCACCGTCTGCGTGGAAGGTCCGGATCTACAATAAGCACCATGTCTCCGGCGCTGACATTTTCCTGCTGCGCAAACCACTTAGTTCGAAGTTGTAGCGTGGGCAGATAATGTTTCTCAAAATGGTCAGCGAAATGACGGGATAGCAACTGCATAAGCTGCCAAGTTCGACGGCAGTATTCATCTCCGTCGGCAATCTCGGATTGTGGGAGCATGGCTACAGGTTTCTTAAGTAGGAAGTGAGCGGGTGTTAGCGCTTCCAGGGAATCGGGACTCGATGAGACTGGCATAAGCGGTCTCTCGTTAAGATAGGCAGCGATTTCCTCCATTAACGTCCGCAGAAGTTCGTCAGTGAGATATGCGCGGCACGGCACTATAAAGTGAAATGCGGTTTTGACACTTCGAATTAATCTCTCCCAACTTCCTCCCCACCAAGGGGCGTCGGCGGCATTAAAGGTCCAGCTAGACGCTGTTATCCGTAGCTGGTCGTCCACCTGTCTTTGATTCCAGTCCTTTACGTAAGCCTGAATTTCGTTGTTGGCACCAATGAAGTTCGTTCCCTTGTCCGATCGCATGGTATTACTAGTTCCGAAGCGAGCGATCTGTCGTCGTAAACTTAAGACGAAGCTGTTAGTAGATAGATCGTTCACCATATCAAGATGGATGGCTCTACAAGTCATACATACGAAGATGACACACCATCTCTTGACTATAGTCCTAGCGCGATATACTTCAATAGGGCCAAATAAATCTACACCAGTATTAGTGAAGGGTGGTTCATAAAAGCTTACTCGTTCCCTAGGTAATTCTGCCTCTCGCTGTGTTAAAGGCCTACTGAATGCTTTCCTACAGGGTATGCAGTTCCTAAGAACTTGGTTCAGAGCTCTACGTGGTTTATAGAAATAATAGCGAGTTCGAATTTCGCTAAGAACTCGTTCTCTACCAGCATGATAAAGTTTACTGTGAACATCTACAATCATCTTGATTTGTACTTCAAGATTCCTAATGAGTATGGGGAATTTAGTGTCAAAAGATAATGGCGCATTAGTTAGCCTTCCTCCAACACGTATTAACCCATCTATCATTGTGCTAGAGAAGCGATCCCTTAAGCGCATCTGTGGATTTCTTAACAACAGGAAATACTTATCGGAATCCTCATAGCATTGCAGGAGTCGCAGTATCTGTTTATTGGCTTCTTCATGCTCCTGGTAACTGATCTTTTCTTTTAGAAACCGATCGGGTATTTTATATTTAGGTAAATCTTTAATAGCATGAACTTGGACCGATGTTAATGGAGCAGTATCATTAGTGGTCTTCGTCCTGGAATAACGATGATGAAAACATCGCTTTAAATATGCGACGGCCTTACAGAGCCGATTCCAGGAACTGTAATGATGTATTGCTCGCTGCAGCAGGGGTGAGATTCCTTGCGAGACGTCTGGTATTCCAGATTTCCAATCTCTATCCTTAATTTCCACAACAGACTTGTTCGTGACGAGGGATTGTGGATCTGAAGCATCATTTCCGGAAGCATGTAATACAGATAGATCGATCGTCGGTTT
>JAUCBJ010008019.1:0-81775 GCA_032718475.1 Nemertoderma westbladi
ACTGTATGTACTTATCTACTATACTGTATGTACTTATCTACTATACTGTATGTACTTATCTACTATACTGTATGTACTTATCTACTATACTGTATGTACTTATCTACTATACTGTATGTACTTATCTACTATACTGTATGTACTTATCTACTATACTGTATGTACTTATCTACAATACTGTATGTACTTATCTACTATACTGTATGTACTTATCTACTATACTGTATGTACTTATCTACTATACTGTATGTACTTATCTACTATACTGTATGTACTTATCTACTATACTGTATGTACTTATCTACTATACTGTATGTACTTATCTACTATACTGTATGTACTTATCTACAATACTGTATGTACTTATCTACTATACTGTATGTACTTATCTACTATACTGTATGTACTTATCTACTATACTGTATGTACTTATCTACTATACTGTATGTACTTATCTACTATACTGTATGTACTTATCTACTATACTGTATGTACTTATCTACTATACTGTATGTACTTATCTACTATACTGTATGTACTTATCTACTATACTGTATGTACTTATCTACTATACTGTATGTACTTATCTACTATACTGTATGTACTTATCTACTATACTGTATGTACTTATCTACTATACTGTATGTACTTATCTACTATACTGTATGTACTTATCTACTATACTGTATGTACTTATCTACTATACTGTATGTACTTATCTACTATACTGTATGTACTTATCTACTATACTGTATGTACTTATCTACTATACTGTATGTACTTATCTACTATACTGTATGTACTTATCTACTATACTGTATGTACTTATCTACTATACTGTATGTACTTATCTACTATACTGTATGTACTTATCTACTATACTGTATGTACTTATCTACTATACTGTATGTACTTATCTACTATACTGTATGTACTTATCTACTATACTGTATGTACTTATCTACTATACTGTATGTACTTATCTACTATACTGTATGTACTTATCTACTATACTGTATGTACTTATCTACTATACTGTATGTACTTATCTACTATACTGTATGTACTTATCTACTATACTGTATGTACTTATCTACTATACTGTATGTACTTATCTACTATACTGTATGTACTTATCTACTATACTGTATGTACTTATCTACTATACTGTATGTACTTATCTACTATACTGTATGTACTTATCTACTATACTGTATGTACTTATCTACTATACTGTATGTACTTATCTACTATACTGTATGTACTTATCTACTATACTGTATGTACTTATCTACTATACTGTATGTACTTATCTACTATACTGTATGTACTTATCTACTATACTGTATGTACTTATCTACTATACTGTATGTACTTATCTACTATACTGTATGTACTTATCTACTATACTGTATGTACTTATCTACTATACTGTATGTACTTATCTACTATACTGTATGTACTTATCTACTATACTGTATGTACTTATCTACTATACTGTATGTACTTATCTACAATACTGTATGTACTTATCTACTATACTGTATGTACTTATCTACTATACTGTATGTACTTATCTACTATACTGTATGTACTTATCTACTATACTGTATGTACTTATCTACTATACTGTATGTACTTATCTACTATACTGTATGTACTTATCTACTATACTGTATGTACTTATCTACTATACTGTATGTACTTATCTACTATACTGTATGTACTTATCTACTATACTGTATGTACTTATCTACTATACTGTATGTACTTATCTACTATACTGTATGTACTTATCTACTATACTGTATGTACTTATCTACTATACTGTATGTACTTATCTACAATACTGTATGTACTTATCTACTATACTGTATGTACTTATCTACAATACTGTATGTACTTATCTACTATACTGTATGTACTTATCTACTATACTGTATGTACTTATCTACTATACTGTATGTACTTATCTACTATACTGTATGTACTTATCTACTATACTGTATGTACTTATCTACTATACTGTATGTACTTATCTACTATACTGTATGTACTTATCTACTATACTGTATGTACTTATCTACTATACTGTATGTACTTATCTACTATACTGTATGTACTTATCTACTATACTGTATGTACTTATCTACTATACTGTATGTACTTATCTACTATACTGTATGTACTTATCTACAATACTGTATGTACTTATCTACTATACTGTATGTACTTATCTACTATACTGTATGTACTTATCTACTATACTGTATGTACTTATCTACTATACTGTATGTACTTATCTACAATACTGTATGTACTTATCTACTATACTGTATGTACTTATCTACTATACTGTATGTACTTATCTACTATACTGTATGTACTTATCTACAATACTGTATGTACTTATCTACTATACTGTATGTACTTATCTACTATACTGTATGTACTTATCTACAATACTGTATGTACTTATCTACAATACTGTATGTACTTATCTACTATACTGTATGTACTTATCTACAATACTGTATGTACTTATCTACTATACTGTATGTACTTATCTACTATACTGTATGTACTTATCTACTATACTGTATGTACTTATCTACTATACTGTATGTACTTATCTACTATACTGTATGTACTTATCTACTATACTGTATGTACTTATCTACAATACTGTATGTACTTATCTACTATACTGTATGTACTTATCTACTATACTGTATGTACTTATCTACTATACTGTATGTACTTATCTACTATACTGTATGTACTTATCTACAATACTGTATGTACTTATCTACTATACTGTATGTACTTATCTACAATACTGTATGTACTTATCTACAATACTGTATGTACTTATCTACAATACTGTATGTACTTATCTACTATACTGTATGTACTTATCTACAATACTGTATGTACTTATCTACTATACTGTATGTACTTATCTACTATACTGTATGTACTTATCTACAATACTGTATGTACTTATCTACTATACTGTATGTACTTATCTACAATACTGTATGTACTTATCTACAATACTGTATGTACTTATCTACTATACTGTATGTACTTATCTACTATACTGTATGTACTTATCTACAATACTGTATGTACTTATCTACTATACTGTATGTACTTATCTACTATACTGTATGTACTTATCTACTATACTGTATGTACTTATCTACTATACTGTATGTACTTATCTACAATACTGTATGTACTTATCTACTATACTGTATGTACTTATCTACTATACTGTATGTACTTATCTACTATACTGTATGTACTTATCTACTATACTGTATGTACTTATCTACTATACTGTATGTACTTATCTACTATACTGTATGTACTTATCTACTATACTGTATGTACTTATCTACTATACTGTATGTACTTATCTACAATACTGTATGTACTTATCTACAATACTGTATGTACTTATCTACTATACTGTATGTACTTATCTACTATACTGTATGTACTTATCTACTATACTGTATGTACTTATCTACTATACTGTATGTACTTATCTACTATACTGTATGTACTTATCTACTATACTGTATGTACTTATCTACTATACTGTATGTACTTATCTACTATACTGTATGTACTTATCTACTATACTGTATGTACTTATCTACAATACTGTATGTACTTATCTACTATACTGTATGTACTTATCTACTATACTGTATGTACTTATCTACTATACTGTATGTACTTATCTACTATACTGTATGTACTTATCTACTATACTGTATGTACTTATCTACTATACTGTATGTACTTATCTACTATACTGTATGTACTTATCTACTATACTGTATGTACTTATCTACTATACTGTATGTACTTATCTACTATACTGTATGTACTTATCTACTATACTGTATGTACTTATCTACTATACTGTATGTACTTATCTACTATACTGTATGTACTTATCTACTATACTGTATGTACTTATCTACTATACTGTATGTACTTATCTACAATACTGTATGTACTTATCTACTATACTGTATGTACTTATCTACTATACTGTATGTACTTATCTACTATACTGTATGTACTTATCTACTATACTGTATGTACTTATCTACTATACTGTATGTACTTATCTACTATACTGTATGTACTTATCTACTATACTGTATGTACTTATCTACTATACTGTATGTACTTATCTACTATACTGTATGTACTTATCTACTATACTGTATGTACTTATCTACTATACTGTATGTACTTATCTACTATACTGTATGTACTTATCTACTATACTGTATGTACTTATCTACTATACTGTATGTACTTATCTACTATACTGTATGTACTTATCTACTATACTGTATGTACTTATCTACTATACTGTATGTACTTATCTACTATACTGTATGTACTTATCTACTATACTGTATGTACTTATCTACTATACTGTATGTACTTATCTACTATACTGTATGTACTTATCTACTATACTGTATGTACTTATCTACTATACTGTATGTACTTATCTACTATACTGTATGTACTTATCTACTATACTGTATGTACTTATCTACTATACTGTATGTACTTATCTACTATACTGTATGTACTTATCTACTATACTGTATGTACTTATCTACTATACTGTATGTACTTATCTACTATACTGTATGTACTTATCTACTATACTGTATGTACTTATCTACTATACTGTATGTACTTATCTACTATACTGTATGTACTTATCTACTATACTGTATGTACTTATCTACTATACTGTATGTACTTATCTACTATACTGTATGTACTTATCTACTATACTGTATGTACTTATCTACTATACTGTATGTACTTATCTACTATACTGTATGTACTTATCTACTATACTGTATGTACTTATCTACTATACTGTATGTACTTATCTACTATACTGTATGTACTTATCTACTATACTGTATGTACTTATCTACAATACTGTATGTACTTATCTACAATACTGTATGTACTTATCTACAATACTGTATGTACTTATCTACTATACTGTATGTACTTATCTACTATACTGTATGTACTTATCTACTATACTGTATGTACTTATCTACTATACTGTATGTACTTATCTACTATACTGTATGTACTTATCTACAATACTGTATGTACTTATCTACAATACTGTATGTACTTATCTACTATACTGTATGTACTTATCTACAATACTGTATGTACTTATCTACTATACTGTATGTACTTATCTACTATACTGTATGTACTTATCTACTATACTGTATGTACTTATCTACAATACTGTATGTACTTATCTACAATACTGTATGTACTTATCTACAATACTGTATGTACTTATCTACTATACTGTATGTACTTATCTACTATACTGTATGTACTTATCTACTATACTGTATGTACTTATCTACTATACTGTATGTACTTATCTACTATACTGTATGTACTTATCTACTATACTGTATGTACTTATCTACTATACTGTATGTACTTATCTACAATACTGTATGTACTTATCTACAATACTGTATGTACTTATCTACTATACTGTATGTACTTATCTACTATACTGTATGTACTTATCTACTATACTGTATGTACTTATCTACTATACTGTATGTACTTATCTACTATACTGTATGTACTTATCTACTATACTGTATGTACTTATCTACAATACTGTATGTACTTATCTACTATACTGTATGTACTTATCTACTATACTGTATGTACTTATCTACTATACTGTATGTACTTATCTACTATACTGTATGTACTTATCTACTATACTGTATGTACTTATCTACTATACTGTATGTACTTATCTACTATACTGTATGTACTTATCTACTATACTGTATGTACTTATCTACTATACTGTATGTACTTATCTACTATACTGTATGTACTTATCTACTATACTGTATGTACTTATCTACTATACTGTATGTACTTATCTACTATACTGTATGTACTTATCTACTATACTGTATGTACTTATCTACTATACTGTATGTACTTATCTACTATACTGTATGTACTTATCTACTATACTGTATGTACTTATCTACTATACTGTATGTACTTATCTACTATACTGTATGTACTTATCTACTATACTGTATGTACTTATCTACTATACTGTATGTACTTATCTACTATACTGTATGTACTTATCTACTATACTGTATGTACTTATCTACTATACTGTATGTACTTATCTACTATACTGTATGTACTTATCTACTATACTGTATGTACTTATCTACTATACTGTATGTACTTATCTACTATACTGTATGTACTTATCTACTATACTGTATGTACTTATCTACTATACTGTATGTACTTATCTACTAATACTGTATGTACTTATCTACTATACTGTATGTACTTATCTACTATACTGTATGTACTTATCTACTATACTGTATGTACTTATCTACTATACTGTATGTACTTATCTACTATACTGTATGTACTTATCTACTATACTGTATGTACTTATCTACTATACTGTATGTACTTATCTACTATACTGTATGTACTTATCTACTATACTGTATGTACTTATCTACTATACTGTATGTACTTATCTACTATACTGTATGTACTTATCTACTATACTGTATGTACTTATCTACAATACTGTATGTACTTATCTACTATACTGTATGTACTTATCTACTATACTGTATGTACTTATCTACTATACTGTATGTACTTATCTACAATACTGTATGTACTTATCTACAATACTGTATGTACTTATCTACAATACTGTATGTACTTATCTACAATACTGTATGTACTTATCTACTATACTGTATGTACTTATCTACTATACTGTATGTACTTATCTACTATACTGTATGTACTTATCTACAATACTGTATGTACTTATCTACTATACTGTATGTACTTATCTACAATACTGTATGTACTTATCTACAATACTGTATGTACTTATCTACAATACTGTATGTACTTATCTACAATACTGTATGTACTTATCTACAATACTGTATGTACTTATCTACTATACTGTATGTACTTATCTACTATACTGTATGTACTTATCTACTATACTGTATGTACTTATCTACTATACTGTATGTACTTATCTACTATACTGTATGTACTTATCTACAATACTGTATGTACTTATCTACTATACTGTATGTACTTATCTACAATACTGTATGTACTTATCTACAATACTGTATGTACTTATCTACTATACTGTATGTACTTATCTACTATACTGTATGTACTTATCTACTAATACTGTATGTACTTATCTACTATACTGTATGTACTTATCTACTATACTGTATGTACTTATCTACTATACTGTATGTACTTATCTACTATACTGTATGTACTTATCTACTATACTGTATGTACTTATCTACTATACTGTATGTACTTATCTACTATACTGTATGTACTTATCTACTATACTGTATGTACTTATCTACTATACTGTATGTACTTATCTACTAATACTGTATGTACTTATCTACTATACTGTATGTACTTATCTACTATACTGTATGTACTTATCTACTATACTGTATGTACTTATCTACTATACTGTATGTACTTATCTACTATACTGTATGTACTTATCTACTATACTGTATGTACTTATCTACTATACTGTATGTACTTATCTACTATACTGTATGTACTTATCTACTATACTGTATGTACTTATCTACTATACTGTATGTACTTATCTACTATACTGTATGTACTTATCTACTATACTGTATGTACTTATCTACTATACTGTATGTACTTATCTACTATACTGTATGTACTTATCTACTATACTGTATGTACTTATCTACTATACTGTATGTACTTATCTACTATACTGTATGTACTTATCTACTATACTGTATGTACTTATCTACTATACTGTATGTACTTATCTACTATACTGTATGTACTTATCTACTATACTGTATGTACTTATCTACAATACTGTATGTACTTATCTACTATACTGTATGTACTTATCTACTATACTGTATGTACTTATCTACTATACTGTATGTACTTATCTACTATACTGTATGTACTTATCTACTATACTGTATGTACTTATCTACTATACTGTATGTACTTATCTACAATACTGTATGTACTTATCTAATATACTGTATGTACTTATCTACTATACTGTATGTACTTATCTACTATACTGTATGTACTTATCTACTATACTGTATGTATTTATCTACTATACTGTATGTACTTATCTACTATACTGTATGTACTTATCTACAATACTGTATGTACTTATCTACTATACTGTATGTACTTATCTACTATACCGTATGTACTTATCTACTATAGTGTATGTACTTATCTACTATACTGTATGTACTTATCTACTATACTGTATGTACTTATCTACAATACTGTATGTACTTATCTACTATACTGTATGTACTTATCTACTATACCGTATGTACTTATCTACTATACTGTATGTACTTATCTACTATACTGTATGTACTTATCTACTATACTGTATGTACTTATCTACTATACTGTATGTACTTATCTCTACTATACTGTATGTACTTATCTACTATACTGTATGTACTTATCTACTATACTATATGTACTTATCTACAATACTGTATGTACTTATCTAATATACTGTATGTACTTATCTACTATACTGTATGTACTTATCTACTATACTGTATGTACTTATCTACTATACTGTATGTACTTATCTACTATACTGTATGTACTTATCTACTATACTGTATGTACTTATCTACTATACTGTATGTACTTATCTACTATACTGTATGTACTTATCTACAATACTGTATGTACTTATCTACTATACTGTATGTACTTATCTACTATACTGTATGTACTTATCTACAATACTGTATGTACTTATCTACTATACTGTATGTACTTATCTACTATACTGTATGTACTTATCTACAATACTGTATGTACTTATCTACAATACTGTATGTACTTATCTACAATACTGTATGTACTTATCTACAATACTGTATGTACTTATCTACTATACTATATGTACTTATCTACAATACTGTATGTACTTATCTACTATACTATATGTACTTATCTACAATACTGTATGTACTTATCTACAATACTGTATGTACTTATCTACTATACTGTATGTACTTATCTACAATACTGTATGTATTTATCTACTATACTGTATGTACTTATCTACTATACTGTATGTACTTATCTACTATACTGTATGTACTTATCTACTATACTATATGTACTTATCTACAATACTGTATGTACTTATCTAATATACTGTATGTACTTATCTACTATACTGTATGTACTTATCTACTATACTGTATGTACTTATCTACAATACTGTATGTACTTATCTAATATACTGTATGTACTTATCTACTATACTGTATGTACTTATCTACTATACTGTATGTACTTATCTACTATACTGTATGTACTTATCTACTATACTGTATGTACTTATCTACAATACTGTATGTACTTATCTACTATACTGTATGTACTTATCTACAATACTGTATGTACTTATCTACTATACTGTATGTACTTATCTACAATACTGTATGTATTTATCTACTATACTGTATGTACTTATCTACTATACTGTATGTACTTATCTACAATACTGTATGTACTTATCTACTATACTGTATGTACTTATCTACAATACTGTATGTATTTATCTACTATACTGTATGTACTTATCTACTATACTGTATGTACTTATCTACAATACTGTATGTATTTATCTACTATACTGTATGTACTTATCTACTATACTGTATGTACTTATCTACTATACTGTATGTACTTATCTACTATACTGTATGTACTTATCTACTATACTGTATGTACTTATCTACTATACTGTATGTACTTATCTACTATACTGTATGTACTTATCTACTATACTGTATGTACTTATCTACTATACTGTATGTACTTATCTACTATACTGTATGTACTTATCTACTATACTGTATGTACTTATCTACTATACTATATGTACTTATCTACAATACTGTATGTACTTATCTAATATACTGTATGTACTTATCTACTATACTGTATGTACTTATCTACTATACTGTATGTACTTATCTACTATACTGTATGTACTTATCTACAATACTGTATGTACTTATCTACAATACTGTATGTACTTATCTACTATACTGTATGTACTTATCTACAATACTGTATGTACTTATCTACTATACTGTATGTACTTATCTACAATACTGTATGTACTTATCTACTATACTGTATGTACTTATCTACTATACTGTATGTACTTATCTACAATACTGTATGTACTTATCTACTATACTGTATGTACTTATCTACTATACTGTATGTACTTATCTACTATACTGTATGTACCGTACTTATCTACTATACTGTATGTACTTATCTACTATACTGTATGTACTTATCTACAATACTGTATGTACTTATCTACAATACTGTATGTACTTATCTACAATACTGTATGTACTTATCTACAATACTGTATGTACTTATCTACAATACTGTATGTACTTATCTACAATACTGTATGTACTTATCTACTATACTGTATGTACTTATCTACAATACTGTATGTATTTATCTACTATACTGTATGTACTTATCTACTATACTGTATGTACTTATCTACTATACTGTATGTACTTATCTACTATACTGTATGTACTTATCTACTATACTGTATGTACTTATCTACTATACTATATGTACTTATCTACAATACTGTATGTACTTATCTAATATACTGTATGTACTTATCTACTATACTGTATGTACTTATCTACTATACTGTATGTACTTATCTACTATACTGTATGTATTTATCTACTATACTGTATGTACTTATCTACTATACTGTATGTACTTATCTACTATACTGTATGTACTTATCTACAATACTGTATGTACTTATCTACTATACTGTATGTGCTTATCTACTATACTGTATGTATTTATCTACTATACTGTATGTACTTATCTACAATACTGTATGTACTTATCTACAATACTGTATGTATTTATCTACAATACTGTATGTACTTATCTACTATACTGTATGTACTTATCTACTATACTGTATGTACTTATCTACTATACCGTATGTACTTATCTACTATACTGTATGTACTTATCTACTATACTGTATGTACTTATCTACTATACTGTATGTACTTATCTCTACTATACTGTATGTACTTATCTACTATACTGTATGTACTTATCTACTATACTGTATATGTACTTATTTACTATACTGTATGTACTTATCTAATATTCTGTATGTACTTATCTACTATACTGTATGTACTTATCTCTACTATACTGTATGTACTTATCTGCTATACTGTATGTACTTATCTACTATACTGTATGTACTTATCTACTATACTGTATGTATTTATCTACTATACTATATGTACTTATATATTATACTGTATGTACTTATCTACTATACTGTATGTACTTATCTACAATACTGTATGTACTTATCTACTATACTGTATGTACTTATCCTATACTATATGTACTTATCTTATAATACTATATGTACTTATCTTATAATACTGTATGTACTTATCTACTTTACTGTATGTACTTATCTACTATACCGTATGTACTTATCTTATAATACTGTATGTACTTATCTACTTTACTGTATGTACTTATCTACTATACTATATGTACTTATCAACTATACTGTATGTTGTTGATATACATTTATTATAGGAAGGGATCTAGGGGTCTTAACCTCGAATGATAAGTTTATTTTACCGAAAATAACTTATCTTTTATTGGCGCAATTGTAGGACTAATCCCATCACATGCGTACTTTTTTAACCGGGTAGTGTACAAATTTAGGAATCGCGTAATTTTTCTTGAAATTAATATCTCATATCTCTCCAAACCACGTACGCGTTTCGACCTTACTGGGTCTCATCAGCGTGGTGTCGGATTCGAACCTGGGACCTCGAGGCGGAAGCCGAGACTACAACCACTAGGCCACAGGTTCTTGAGATATGGAGAATTAATTTCAAAGACAGCTGCCATTTTATTAGCCCCTGATTTTTGATTATTGATAGTAAGAATGTGTTGACAAGCTGTATTTTTCGAGGTGTTTGTTATTATACATTTATTATAGGAAGGGATCTAGGGGTCTTAACCTCGAATGATAAGTTTATTTTACCGAAAATAACTTATCTTTTATTGGCGCAATTGTAGGACTAATCCCATCACATGCGTACTTTTTTAACCGGGTAGTGTACAAATTTAGGAATCGCGTAATTTTTCTTGAAATTAATATCTCATATCTCTCCAAACCACGTACGCGTTTCGACCTTACTGGGTCTCATCAGCGTGGTGTCGGATTCGAACCTGGGACCTCGAGGCGGAAGCCGAGACTACAACCACTAGGCCACAGGTTCTTGAGATATGGAGAATTAATTTCAAAGACAGCTGCCATTTTATTAGCCCCTGATTTTTGATTATTGATAGTAAGAATGTGTTGACAAGCTGTATTTTTCGAGGTGTTTGTTATTATACATTTATTATAGGAAGGGATCTAGGGGTCTTAACCTCGAATGATAAGTTTATTTTACCGAAAATAACTTATCTTTTATTGGCGCAATTGTAGGACTAATCCCATCACATGCGTACTTTTTTAACCGGGTAGTGTACAAATTTAGGAATCGCGTAATTTTTCTTGAAATTAATATCTCATATCTCTCCAAACCAGTTGATATACTGTATGTTTGACTAACTTTCTATCCGTAATCGGTATTCTGAAATTATGCTGCATTGAGTATATTATGCGGACATATTGATAAAATTCTTAACTTTCCGCATCTTAAAGGCCAGTGTCAGTGTTCTTTAACCCTTTATTGTACCGAGCAGACCATTTTAATGGAAAAAATTTAATTTATGTTTTTTGTTAATAAAATGGTGTCAATACTGTGAAATATAACAAAAAAAGCCAAAATATTATGATTTTGTGTGTTTTTACAACTCGTTACTTAAAAGCAACACGGTGCGACAAAAGAACGTAGTAATGAAGAAATATATAGTGAATGTTTATTTTTAGTTTATAGGTGTCTTTAGGTCCGCTTTTTTATTCTTGCGATAATTTTATGGTGCCAAATAAAATACTAATGTATTATCTTGTATATTCTGTACCAATTAAATTACATGTATTTTTGCAAAAAATATACAAGTTCATTTGTAATTCTAAGGCACAAAATAAGCCGTGTTGCTTATAAGCAACAGGGTGCAGTAAAGGAAAGTAGTGGAAAATGGAACTGAACTGTGCAATTAGGTTTTCCTTTTGTAAAAGCCTTATTTTTTGTCATTTCTAAGTAATTATTGATTGTTATAGAAAGACAAGGTTATTTAGAGCTAATTAATTAGTTTAATTATTTAATAAGTGATTAGGCAAATTATTTAATTAGGTAATTATTTAATTAGGAAATCACAGTTTCGTAGGAAATTTTAAAGTGTAGAGAATGGTCTTTCGATGATTTTAGTTAATTAATTGGAAGACTAATTATTGGTTATTACTAGTTAATTAGGTTAATTAATGACATTGATATGCTAATTATTTAAATAGGAAATTAATTTACTAAATAGTGGTACACAGAATAGGGAGGGAAGCCCTTTGCAATTCGACCACCCATGTATACTGCACTACTACTAGGATCGGCATGCTGCATTGCAGCTGCATTTTTAAGAATGCTGTACCGGCTTGTCAACAAAATTGCACCGCCACAACTCCCTATCACCCATGACATTTGCTAGATCATCCGCATCTTCAAGGCCAGTGTCCTTTAAGATGCGTCTCAAGAAAGTCATGGGCTGTCCACCATGCTTATTCACTCCATGAGGCTGCCAAAGTACAAGATTATGCACTGGCTGGTCCTCACGGCGAAAGCAATGTCCTGCAAAGCGGAGGCGATTTTGTTCCAGTGTCAAGCTTGGGGGAACCAATGAGACACCTCCAATGTTATATAGTGTCTGGTTGGAGATGTGTGCATTGTACTTGACACAATGTACCCGGCGTAGCATTCTTGTGAATGTGCCATCCAGAGATTTGGTGTCCTCAGCAGTTAGAGCCCAGCATGGACTCCCGTAGAGGAGTACTGGAACTACTGCTGCTCTAAATAATCGGACCTTAAGTTTCCGATTAATTCTAGGTGACTTCCAAATCCTGGAAAGCCTATTCAAGGCTGCCCATGCCTTTCCCTTACGTATTCGAAGGTCCTCACCTGACTTCCGGATCCATGATCCCAGGTAACAGAAGTCGTCCACATGCTCAAGCATACCATCCTTTGAGCTTATGCTCATCCGATCAGAGACTTGCTGAGGACTTTCAAAGTTAACTGTCAGAATTTTGGTCTTTCTGGAGTTAATAAAAAGACCAACACTAGAAGCAGCATGTTCTAATGAGCTGAGGAGCCGCTGGGCTCCCTCTAATGATTATGAGAGTACTCCTAAGTCATCAGCAAAGTCTAGATCAGTTAGGTACTTGGCAGGATTTCCTCGACTTCTGGAGCCAGTAGGTGGAGTTATCATCACCCCATCATCATTATGATGATCTAAGGACATGCGTAGAACATAGTCAACCACAATAATGAACAAGAATGGTGCAAGTGTGTCTCCTTGGAGGACGCCCCATAACACTTCAAATGGTTCTGTGTCACCGTCAACAGTAGACACAAATGTTGTCGAACCATCGTATACTGATCTGATTGCTGCAATAATTTCATCAGGAATCCCATATAATGAAAGTATGCTGAACATACGTGAGCGAGAGACTGAATCAAAGGCCTTGAAGAAATCAACAAAGATAACAGCCAGATGCCTGTCTTTCTTTTTTGATAACTTTTCAATTATCCTTCTAAGTGCCAAAATGGGCTCCATGGTCCCACGACCTTTACGGAACCCATTCTGATTTCCACGTAGCAGTCTCTCAATGGGATCCCTGATGCGATTTAATAGAATTCTATTGTATAGTTTTGCAGCAATCGAGATCAATGAGATTCCCCGAAAAGAACCATAGAGTGTTAGGTTGCCCTTCTTGGGAACTGGCACCAACTTATTTGTTTTCATTTCTTGTGGGACTCTTGTTGTACGGTACATGTCTACTATGATGGGATAGATGAGCTTTAAACACTCAGGTATTTTAAAGACCTCAGGGGGAACACCATCTACTCCACTGGCACGATTGGTCTTAATGCTCTTTGCAGCAGCCTTCACTTCTGCAAAGGAGATATCGCCAATGGGAATATCTGGGAGTACAGACTCAGACACTTTTACTTCTATAAAGTTATCAGGCAATACCCTGTCATTATTGAGGAGCTTTTCAAAGTGGGCTTTCCAACCATTGAGGCGATCGGCTGGTGATTCAGCCTTAACCTTGGTGGTTGGTTGGCTTTTCCGCCCAGTAAGCAGATTGATCGATTTCCATGTCTGGGATGATTGCCTGCTGTCGTCAGCATCATTGATGGCATCAACCTGTTGGTTTATTAGCTCCTGTAGATTAACAGAGTACTGCCTGTTCAGGGACCTAGATGCAGCTTTAACTGCATTCTTGGCCGCTGTAGTCTGTTTGAGTCGGGACTCTTTCTGCGCCTTATGAAGGTCATTTTGGCACTTCTGAATTTTGTTGTCAGTCCAGGGGGCCCTTTTCCTGTTTCGAGGGTATACAGGAACTGTTTCTGGAGCTGCTAACTTAACTGCTTCTGTAAAGGCAGTATAGCCCTCACAGTGATCTGCCGCCTCAGAGGCAAGAGCCTCATACCTGTTGCTCAGCTGTAGTGTGAAGCTGGATCTCACACTTGGCTGTTGCAACAGAGAGGACCAGTCATGCCGTGGCAAGGCAGATTTCGTTGTTCTGCTAGCACGCAGACTAAGTCTTACCTTGGCCACAATAAGGCGGTGATCACTGGAGAAGGGTCGAAGTGTAAATGCATTACAGTCTTGTATAGAGCTCCTGTATTTCCTACGAAACAGAATATGGTCTATCTGGGACAAGTGACCACTGGGTCCACTATGAGTCCATAGCTTTCCAGTTCGCTTCTTGAACTGGGTTCCAGCCGAAAACAATCCATTTCCAGAGATAAAATCCTGAAGATGGACAGAATTTCGGTTAACACTATTGCTATAGACCCAGGGCGATGTAGGTGATTGATGCAGACTTGCATTAAAGTCTCCCAGGAATGTTAAGAATGCATGCTGATCCACTCCATCAGTTGCTGCTTGTAGATTGTGGTAGAAATTTTCCACCTCCTCTACAGGGGCAACACTAGTTGGAGAGTAGCACACAATCAGAACCACCTTAGGAAACTTCTTAGCCAGTCTTCCAGAACATGAGAAGTGGCAACGGATGATGCGGTTAGAGATTTGGTCTATTTTGTCCAATGCTGCATGTGCAGTTGGATTCATCAATAGACCAATTCCACCATTGCCACTATCATCTGCTGACGCGAGGGCGAGTCGCCAACCGCCCCCCATGTCCTTAATCAGAACCTCATCAGTCTGTCCAGTCTGCATTCGGTGCTCTTGAACACCCACTGCGCTAAGAGAAAGCTTATCTGCCAAGGCAGTCAGCTCACCTTGTCGCATTGGGGACCCGAGTGTTAGGGTGTTTACTGAGGCTAGTCTAGTGACTTGCCTCAGATTCACCAATGGCTTTGTTGGTCGGGGTGGAACATGAGAGTAGCCTCCAACTCCAGAATCCCTCTCCCCATCACAATCTGGCCTCCCTGGTAACCCAGGGTTAGGGCCAGAAAGGTCATCAGGAAAGGGACTCAAATAATTGTTGGCTGCTCTCTCTCCAGTAGGGGGTGAGACAGGCAGCCGGTCAGGAGTTAACTGACGCCTGTGAGGCCGATTGTGTCCGGTAATTCCACTGGCCTCTAGTGGCCGGACCTCCGCATTGCTAATGTAATCCATAGTGGGGGTTGGGGGGTGCTTTTTTGCCGAGTCAGCTCTCGGGGCAAATACCACACCCTGGTTTGCCATTCCACAGGGTGGGTGTCGCAATGGAGTCAGATATGAGGCCCATCACCCATATCTACTCTGGCGTACATGACCCACCATTGGCTGTTGCAGCTCATCTGCTGGGTCATGCCCTGTACCCTTGCTGCCAGGTGCTGGTCGCAGTGAAGTGCCCTCAGAGTGGACATGAGAACACTCTACTCCTGACCAGCCATTGGTAGATCACCATCTGCCTGGTCAGGCCATATACCCCTGCAGCCAAGTATATGGGTCCTTAATCCAGGACCAAGGGCGTCCTTATCCCAGAACGAAGGGGGTCCTAGTTACAGGACCAGATTTGCCCTAGTAAGAGGGTCTATGCAGCTACAGGTGGCACCTCCTTTATGCTGCATGGAGGTGGCAAGTTTTCTTGATCAATGACCTAGAATACCTGACCTGACCGATATACTGCACAAAGTGCACAAAAGGAGCGGATGGAGTCGCAATTTCCTTTGCCTAACTGCAAAGAAACACTGCTTCCAAGACTTCCACCTTTAGGAACTATTTAAGGAAATGTTGAAAGTGTACGATTAAATAATGTACTCTAAGGTGGGTGGGAAATTCAAAACTGTCCTTTTGACTATGATCTATATATGACTGGATTTTCTGCATTATGTACAATGTACTGTAACCCTACAATAAACTGCTGGTGTATGTAATCCTAATATTTCCCTATTTGTTCTGCCGGATAAAATTCAACAGGAAATACTAGGAAACTATTAGTAACTATTAGATTATTACAAATCTTAGTGAGATTGCATGAAATGTGAAACAGAGATAGTTTCACCTCCCTCCTCCTCCGTGGATGAGCCAGAATTTTTATTTTTGCTTTCAATCTTTAGCTACAAGTGTTTGAAAAATGTGTCTCCGACGATATTTCACAGGTCACACACAGTGCAATCATTCTTCAACCTTAGAGTGATTTGATGGTACCAATAGAAAGCTGCCCATGTAAGGATTCCAAATATGTAACATAATCTAAATTTCGTTGAAAACTGCTGAGATATGAGCGTTCAAATGTTGCATGGTTTTGCATCTGCATGAGGCTATTTTATTCTATTAAATAAAAATACCATATTCTAGAACATTTTGTTTATTTATGAATAGCTAAGCAATAGTATAATTAAAGAGGCATTGCATTGTTGCCCAGCTACGTATGGAATAAACAAAATGTTCTAGAACATTGTGTATTTCTTAAATATAATAAAATAGCCCCGCGCAGGTGCAACACAATGCAACTTTCGAACGCCCATATCTCAGCTATTTTTCAACGAAAATCAAATTGTGTTACATATTTGGAATCCTTGCATGACAAGCTTTCCATTGGTACCAACAAACAACTATAATGTCGAAGAATGATTGCACTGTGACCTGTGAAAAATAGCCGGAGACACCTTTTTCAAACGCTTGTAGCTAAAGATTGAAAACAAAAATAAAAATTCTGGCTCACCCACGGAGGAGGAGGGAGGTGAAACTATCTCTGTTTCAAATTTCATGCAATCTCATTAAGATTTGTAGAAAAATTTGGGGGGGGGGGGGGTGGGGTGGGGGCATGTACCTGAATAACGACACTATATTCCAGGACATGGTGTATTTGAATGTTAACTTACAACATAATTTCTCCCACCCAAGTCTCTTATTTTTTATTGGATAATTTAATTATCCTACTATAAGCTACTAGGTGCAGTTATGGTTGGTTGATGGTTTTGTTTGTGTCTATACGATTCGCGGCTCCAACCCCAACGAACGTTACCCTCGTATACGATAGAACGCCATATTGGATGGATATCCGTTCTAGATTGCGGTAAATCCGTCCCTATCGGGAGAGTGAAGCGGCTGTACCAAGGCGGATCTACGTATTACTTAGTTCCTTTAGAAGAAGATGATAAACATTATCTCGGAGTTTATCATCCGGTTGGTGGAAGGAAAGTATCCCAATTGGGTGCGGTGCCGGTAGACAGGTTCGGTGGGTTGGCTGTTGGAACCTATAAAGGATTATTTGTGTCCGAACCTGTCCGTAACTGTTGGGTTTATATTAAACTATTACTCAATCAGCTCAACTATCCGTTAAAGTTTACCAACTATTACCGGTATAATTCTTTACTAAAACAATATATCAACCCTATCGTGGTATCTTCGCAACATATAATGAATTTAATAAATATTACTAAACGTTACTTTTTATGGACAATATTAATGTAATTAATTCAATTTTGATTCAATATATTTATTTATTTTTTTGATTCTCAAAATAGAATATAAAATATACACTACATGAACCAACCGATGACAGAACGATAGTAGTGGAGGTTTGGTCCTCTTTGTGACACTTGGACCTCACTGACACCCATTGGGTGTCATATGGCACCCTATTATCACCCTATGAGTGTTATTGGGTGTCATTGGCGCCAGACTATCTGGGTGACACCTCCTAATTAGGCTAATTAGACCCTAATTGACAGGTGTCATCAATTAATTAGTACAATTAAACCCTAATAGGTAGGTGCCTTATGACTCCTAATTAGGGTTTAATTGATTATCCTAATTAATCAGACTGATTAGCGCCCTGACACGCAATGGTTATCGATCAGTGTTGTCCAAGTGTCACAAAGATGACCAAAGGGTGTCATAAGTGACACCGATGCTCTTTTATTTATTGGCACTTATTTATTTCTATTTAATTTTAATTTATTTATTTGTATTTAATTTTAGATTTACCAATAATTAGTTTTATATATTACTCTGTAAATGACCTCATTGACTTTCATCTCGTTATACTTAGCCCTAGGGTATACAGCTCCCCTACTGGTAACTAATTACTCTTATCTATATCCAGACAGCTTTATTGTTGACCTTTGACACCCAATTAGCTTTAACCAAGCAACAGGTTATTAATAGTAGTTGGATCCAAGCGCCCTGCCCCCCCTCTCGTGACACCTCTGATTACTAATTACTCTTACCTATATCCAGCCGTCTGCAGTTCCATAGTCTGCCGCTAGAGGGCGTATTATCTGAAAATTAACATCTTCTCTAACTTTGTTATTTTCATTCCGATTAGGTTTAAACTCGGTAGATATCTACTACGGCATAGGCCATATCTTTTGCGGAGTCACAGAGTAGTCTGAAGTTCCCCTGTCTGCCGTTAGAGGGCGTATTATTTGAAAATTAACATCTTATCTAGCTTTGTTATTTACACTCCGCAAAACCATTAAGCCATATTGCTTAAGAGTTCTGAGGGGCGAGCCATGAGGAAAGATGTTTGAGACTTGTTTAGATATATTATTACTTAATTTTGCCTCTCTGTGCCTCAGTGAGGCATAGTCTATGCCTCAGTGCCTCAGTGAGGCATAGTCTGTGCCTCAGTGAGGCATAGTCTGTGCCTCAGTGAGGCATAGCCTGTGCCTAAGTGAGGCATAGTCTGTGCCTCGGTGAGGCATAGTCTGTGCCTCAGTGAGGCATAGTATGTGCCTCAGTGAGGCATAGTATGTGCCTCAGTGAGGCAGAGGCATAGTCTGTGCCTCAGTGAGGCATAGTCTGTGTCTCAGTCCTAAAACTCGAGACTTTAGGAGTGCCTCAGGTCTTAAATCAGAGTCTTACAAATTCGAACGTCAACGAACACGTTCGAACGTTACTGTTCCACCTTCGTGTAGTGGTTGCATTGAATTCACATCTCCCGTAGGTCATGGGTTCGATCCCCGCATGGACCAGGTCAGTTTTCGTTCGGTCAGCAATAGGTCTAACTTTGCAAAATGCAGTATTATTGCATAGTAACCAATTCATGGCTACTGTATGGTTTTCATTTTGAGACATTTCGCCCTCTAGCGGCAGACTGGGGAACTTCAGACTACTCTGTAACTCCGCAAAAGATATAGCCAATATTGTAATAGATACCGACTGGGGGGTCAAAATTAAGTAATAATATATCTAAATAAGTCTCAAACATCTTGCCTCATGGCTCGCCCCTCAGAACTCTTTAAGCAATATGGCTTCATGGTTTTGCGGATTGTAAATAACAAAGCTAGAGAAGATGTTAATTTTCAAATAATACGCCCTCTAGCGGCAGACAGGGGAACTTTAGACTACTCTGTTACTCCGCAAAAGATATGCCCTATGCCGTAGTAGATGCCTATCGAGTTTAAACCTATTCGGAATGAAAATAACAAAGTTAGAGAAGATGTTAATTGTCAGATAATGCGCCCTCTAGCGGCAGACTATGGAACTGCAGACGGCTGGATATAGGTAAGAGTAATTAGTAAACAGAGGTGTCACGAGAGGAGGGGCGGGGCGCTTGGATCCAACTATTATTAATAACCTGTTGCTTGGTTAAAGCTAATTAGGGGTCAAAGGTCAACGATAAAGCTGTCTGGATATAGATAAGAGTAATTAGTTACCAGTAGGGGAGCTGTATACCCTAGGGCTAAGTATAACGAGATGAAAGTCAATGAGGTCATTTACAGAGTAATATATAAAACTACTTATTGGTAAATCTAAAATTGTAATATTATGGGTTTGTTCAACAGTTAGGGTTAGTTGCAATTAATTTCATTTCCAATTGCCAATTCATTTCCAATTAATTTAAATCTAAAATTAAATACAAATAAATAAATAAAAATTAAATAGAAATAAATAAGTACCAATAAATAAAAGAGCAGCGGTGTCACTTATGACACCCTTTGGCCATCTTTGTGACACTTTGACAACACTGATATAACCATTGTTGTTGTCAGGTCAGGTATTCTAGGTCATTGATCAAGAAAACTTGCCACCTCCATGCAGCATAAAGGAGGTGCCACCTGTAGCTGCATAGACCCTCTTACTAGGGCAAATCTGGTCCTGTAACTAGGACCCCCTTCGTTCTGGGATAAGGACGCCCTTGGTCCTGGATTAAGGACCCATATACTTGGCTGCAGGGGTATATGGCCTGACCAGGCAGATGGTGATCTACCAATGACTGGTCAGGAGTAGAGTGTTCTCATGTCCACTCTGAGAGCACTTCACTGCGACCTGCACCTGGCAGCAAGGGTACAGGGCATGACCCAGCAGATGAGCTGCAACAGCCAATGGTGGGTCATGTACGCCAGAGTAGATATGGGTGATGGGCCTCATATCTGACTCCATTGCGACACCCACCCTGTGGAATGGCAAACCAGGGTGTGGTATTTGCCCCGAGAGCTGACTCGGCAAAAAAGCACCCCCCAACCCCCACTATGGATTACATTAGCAATGCGGAGGTCCGGCCACTAGAGGCCAGTGGAATTACCGGACACAATCGGCCTCACAGGCGTCAGTTAACTCCTGACCGGCTGCCTGTCTCACCCCCTACTGGAGAGAGAGCAGCCAACAATTCTTTGAGTCCCTTTCCTGATGACCTTTCTGGCCCAAACCCTGGGTCACCAGGGAGGCCAGATTGTGATGGGGAGAGGGATTCTGGAGTTGGAGGATACTCTCATGTTCCACCCCGACCAACAAAGCCATTGGTGAATCTGAGGCAAGTCACTAGACTAGCCTCAGTAAACACCCTAACACTCGGGTCCCCAATGCGACAAGGTGAGCTGACTGCCTTGGCAGATAAGCTTTCTCTTAGCGCAGTGGGTGTTCAAGAGCACCGAATGCAGACTGGACAGACTGATGAGGTTCTGATTAAGGACATGGGGGGCGGTTAGCGACTCGCCCTCGCGTCAGCAGATGATAGTGGCAATGGTGGAATTGGTCTATTGATGAATCCAACTGCACATGCAGCATTGGACAAAATAGACCAAATCTCTAACCGCATCATCCGTTGCCACTTCTCATGTTCTGGAAGACTGGCTAAGAAGTTTCCTAAGGTGGTTCTGATTGTGTGCTACTCTCCAACTAGTGTTGCCCCTGTAGAGGAGGTGGAAAATTTCTACCACAATCTACAAGCAGCTACTGATGGAGTGGATCAGCATGCATTCTTAACATTCCTAGGAGACTTTAATGCAAGTCTGCATCAATCACCTACATTGCCCTGGGTCTATAGCAATAGTGTTAACCGAAATTCTGTCCATCTTCAGGATTTTATCTCTGGAAATGGATTGTTTTCGGCTGGAACCCAGTTCAAGAAGCGAACTGGAAAGCTATGGACTCATAGTGGACCCAGTGGTCACAAGTCCCAGATAGACCATATTCTGTTTCGTAGGAAATACAGGAGCTCTATACAAGACTGTAATGCATTTACACTTCGACCCTTCTCCAGTGATCACCGCCTTATTGTGGCCAAGGTAAGACTTGGTCTGCGTGCTAGCAGAACAACGAAATCTGCCTTGCCGCGGCATGACTGGTCCTCTCTGTTGCAACAGCCAAGTGTGAGATCCAGCTTCACACTACAGCTGAGCAACAGGTATGAGGCTCTTGCCTCTGAGGCGGCAGATCACTGTGAGGGCTATACTGCCTTTACAGAAGCAGTTAAGTTAGCAGCTGCAGAAACAGTTCCTGTATACCCTCGAAACAGGAAAAGGGCCCCCTGGACTGACAACAAAATTCAGAAGTGCCGAAATGACCTTCATAAGGCGCAGAAAGAGTCCCGACTCAAACAGACTACAGCGGCCAAGAATGCAGTTAAGGCTGCATCTAGGTCCCTGAACAGGCAGTACTCTGTTAATCTACAGGAGCTAATAAACCAACACAACAGGTTGATGCCATCAATGATGCTGACGACAGCAGGCAATCATCCCTGGCATGGAAATCGATCAACTTGCTTACTGGGCGGAAAAGCCAACCAACAACCAAGGTTAAGGCTGAATCACCAGCCGATCGCCTCAATGGTTGGAAGGCCCACTTTGAAAAGCTCCTCAATAATGACAGGGTTTTGCCTGATAACTTTATAGAAGTAAAAGTGTCTGAGTCTGTACTCCCAGATATTCCCATTGGCGATATCTCCTTTGCAGAAGTGAAGGCTGCTGCAAAGAGCATTAAGACCAATCGTGCCAGTGGAGTAGATGGTGTTCCCCCTGAGGTCTTTAAAATACCTGAGTGTTTAAAGCTCATCTATCCCATCATAGTAGACATGTACCGAACAACAAGAGTCCCACAAGAAATGAAAACAAATAAGTTGGTGCCAGTTCCCAAGAAGGGCAACCTAACACTCTATGGTTCTTTTCGGGGAATCTCATTGATCTCGATTGCTGCAAAGCTATACAATAGGATTCTATTAAATCGCATCAGGGCTCCCATTGAGAGACTGCTCCGTGGAAATCAGAATGGGTTCCGTAAAGGTCGTGGGACCATGGAGCCCATTTTGGCACTTAGAAGGATAATTGAAGAATTATCAAAAAAGAAAGACAGGCATCTGGCTGTTATCTTTGTTGACTTCTTCAAGGCCTTTGATTCAGTCTCTCGCTCACGTATGTTCAGCATACTTTCATTATATGGGATTCCTGATGAAATTATTGCAGCAATCAGATCAGTATACGATGGTTCGACAACATTTGTGTCTACTGTTGACGGTGACACAGAACCATTTGAAGTGTTATGGGGTGTCCTCCAAGGAGACACACTTGCACCATTCTTGTTCATTATTGTGGTTGACTATGTTCTACGCATGTCCTTAGATCATCATAATGATGATGGGGTGATGATAACTCCACCTACTGGCTCCAGAAGTCGAGGAAATCCTGCCAAGTACCTAACTGATCTAGACTTTGCTGATGACTTAGGAGTACTCTCAGAATCATTAGATGGAGCCCAACGGCTCCTCAGCTCATTAGAACATGCTGCTTCTAGTGTTGGTCTTTTTATTAACTCCAGAAAGACCAAAATTCTGACCGTTAACTTTGAAAGTCCGCTGCAAGTCTCTGATCGGATGAGCATAAGCTCAAAGGATGGTATGCTTGAGCATGTGGACGACTTCTTTTACCTGGGATCATGGATCCGGAAGTCAGGTGAGGACCTTCGAATACGTAAGGGAAAGGCATGGGCAGCCTTGAATAGGCTTTCCAGGATTTGGAAGTCACCGAGAATTAATCGGAAACTTAAGGTCCGATTATTTAGAGCAGCAGTAGTTCCAGTACTCCTCTACGGGAGTCCATGCTGGGCTCTAACTGCTGAGGACACCAAATCTCTGGATGGCACATTCACAAGAATGCTACGCCGGGTTCATTGTGTCAAGTACAATGCACACATCTCCAACCAGACACTATATAACATTGGAGGTGTCTCATTGGTTCCCCCAAGCTTGACACTAGAACAAAATCGCCTCCGCTTTGCAGGACATTGCTTTCGCCGTCAGGACCAGCCAGTGCATAATCTTGTACTTTGGCAGCCTCATGGAGTGAATAAGCATGGTGGACAGCCCATGACTTTCTTGAGACGCATCTTAAAGGACACTGGCCTTAAAGATGCGGATGATCTAGCAAATGCCATGGGTGATAGGGAGTTGTGGCGGTGCAATTTTGTTGACAAGCCGGCACAGCATTCTTAAAAATGCAGCTGCAATGCAGCATGCCGATCCTAGTAGTAGTAGATATAACCATTGCGTGTCAGGGCGCTAATCAGTCTCATTAATTAGGATAATCAATAAAAACCCTAATTAGGAGTCATAAGACCCCTAATTGGGGTTTAATTGTACTAATTAATTGATGACACCTGTCAATTAGGGTCTAATTAGCCTAATTAGGAGGTGCCACCCAGACAGTCTGGCGCCAATGACACCCAATGACACCCTATGGATGATAATTGGGTGTCATATGACACCCAATGGGTGTCAGTGAGGTCCAAGTGTCACAAAGAGGATCAAACCTCTACTAATATCGATGTCTGTTTGCTTTACGCCTGTCTGCATGTTTTCTCTATGTACTGAATGTTTTCTGTTATTTTCTGAATGTCTGTCTGATTGTATGTCAGACTGTATGTCTGACTGTATGTCTGTCTGACTGTATGTCTGTCTAACTGTATGTCTGTCTTAACTGTATGTCTGTCTGACTATATCTCTGTCTAACTGTATGTCAGTCTAACTGTATGTCTGTCTGACTGTATGTCTGTCTAACTCTATGTCTGTCTGACTGACTGTAGAGTATGCCTGACTAAACAGTATATCTGTCTGACAATATGTCTGTCTGACTGTATGTCTGTCTGACTGTATGTCTGTCTGACTATGTCTGTCTGACTGTAAAGTATGTCTGACTGTATGTCTGTCTGACTGTATGTCTGTCTGACTGTCTGTCTGTCTGTCTGTCTGTCTGTCTGTCTGTCTGTCTGTCTGTCTGTCTGTCTGTCTGTCTGTCTGTCTGTCTGTCTGTCTGTCTGTCTGTCTGTCTGTCTGACTGTCTGTCTGTCTGACTGTATGATGCCTAACTGTATATTGGTCTGACTGTATGTGTGTCTGACTGTTTGTGTGTCTGATTGTTTGTCTGTTTGGCTACATGACTGTCAGTCTGTTTTTAATGAAGTGCTGTATTTCAAATGTTTCAAATAGCTAATTTAATGTAATTTTTTAAACGGCGCGCATACCCCTACAGCCCATATCCTGTAGGGGAAATAATACAGAAAACAATAATAGATTATAGACATTTAGTAGAAAGTCAGTGTTCTAGCGGCTGAATTATTGTTTCCTATTATTATATTATATTTCTTCACAGAATCGTTTTACGATGATGTATTTGCACGAATTATGGTCGTATGTGTATTGCAAATCAGATGTTGGCATGTTTTGTAGCCTTGTTCTTCTTACCTTCGATAATTCTACATTATCTTTGAACATTGTCTCCGGTAACTTTACATTATCCGCTAACGTCAAAAAAGAAATTATAAACAGGTTTGTAAAGTTGCAATATATAAATCTTAAATAAACTAGAAAAGCAGGCAATCTGGCTGTAAACGAAACTCTCTAAACTCAATTCGAAATTTAAGATTATACAAAAAAAACATATCAGAGATTGAACCCAGTTCTGAGTTACCAGAGTGAGCTACCAGAGTGAGCCTCCAGAGTGAGCTACCAGAGTGAGATACCAGGGTGAGCTACCAGAGTAGGCTACCAGAGTGAGCTACCAGAGTGAGCTACCAGAGTGGACCCAGTGGTCACAAGTCCCAGATAGACCATATTCTGTTTCGTAGGAAATACAGGAGCTCTATACAAGACTGTAATGCATTTACACTTCGACCCTTCTCCAGTGATCACCGCCTTATTGTGGCCAAGGTAAGACTTAGTCTGCGTGCTAGCAGAACAACGAAATCTGCCTTGCCGCGGCATGACTGGTCCTCTCTGTTGCAACAGCCAAGTGTGAGATCCAGCTTCACACTACAGCTGAGCAACAGGTATGAGGCTATTGCCTCTGAGGCGGCAGATCACTGTGAGGGCTATACTGCCTTTACAGAAGCAGTTAAGTTAGCAGCTGCAGAAACAGTTCCTGTATACCCTCGAAACAGGAAAAGGGCCCCCTGGACTGACAACAAAATTCAGAAGTGCCGAAATGACCTTCATAAGGCGCAGAAAGAGTCCCGACTCGAACAGACTACAGCGGCCAAGAATGCAGTCAAGGCTGCATCTAGGTCCCTGAACAGGCAGTACTCTGTTAATCTACAGGAGCTAATAAACCAACAGGTTGATGCCATCAATGATGCTGACGACAGCAGGCAATCATCCCAGGCATGGAAATCAATCAATCTGCTTACTGGGCGGAAAAGCCAACCAACCACCAAGGTTAAGGCTGAATCACCAGCCGATCGCCTCAATGGTTGGAAAGCCCACTTTGAAAAGCTCCTCAATAATGACAGGGTATTGCCTGATAACTTTATAGAAGTAAAAGTGTCTGAGTCTGTACTCCCAGATATTCCCATTGGCGATATCTCCTTTGCAGAAGTGAAGGCTGCTGCAAAGAGCATTAAGACCAATCGTGCCAGTGGAGTAGATGGTGTTCCCCCTGAGATCTTTAAAATACCTGAGTGTTTAAAGCTCATCTATCCCATCATAGTAGACATGTACCGAACAACAAGAGTCCCACAAGAAATGAAAACAAATAAGTTGGTGCCAGTTCCCAAGAAGGGCAACCTAACACTCTATGGTTCTTTTCGGGGAATCTCATTGATCTCGATTGCTGCAAAGCTATACAATAGGATTCTATTAAATCGCATCAGGGATCCCATTGAGAGACTGCTCCGTGGAAATCAGAATGGGTTCCGTAAAGGTCGTGGGACCATGGAGCCCATTTTGGCACTTAGAAGGATAATTGAAGAATTATCAAAAAAGAAAGACAGGCATCTGGCTGTTATCTTTGTTGACTTCTTCAAGGCCTTTGATTCAGTCTCTCGCTCACGTATGTTCAGCATACTTTCATTATATGGGATTCCTGATGAAATTATTGCAGCAATCAGATCAGTATACGATGGTTCGACAACATTTGTGTCTACTGTTGACGGTGACACAGAACCATTTGAAGTGTTATGGGGCGTCCTCCAAGGAGACACACTTGCACCATTCTTGTTCATTATTGTGGTTGACTATGTTCTACGCATGTCCTTAGATCATCATAATGATGATGGGGTGATGATAACTCCACCTACTGGCTCTAGAAGTCGAGGAAATCCTGCCAAGTACCTAACTGATCTAGACTTTGCTGATGACTTAGGAGTACTCTCAGAATCATTAGAGGGAGCCCAACGGCTCCTCAGCTCATTAGAACGTGCTGCTTCTAGTGTTGGTCTTTTTATTAACTCCAGAAAGACCAAAATTCTGACCGTTAACTTTGAAAGTCCTCAGCAAGTCTCTGATCGGATGAGCATAAGCTCAAAGGATGGTATGCTTGAGCATGTGGACGACTTCTGTTACCTGGGATCATGGATCCGGAAGTCAGGTGAGGACCTTCGAACACGTAAGGGAAAGGCATGGACAGCCTTGAATAGGCTTTCCAGGATTTGGAAATCACCGAGAATTAATCGGAAACTTAAGGTCCGATTATTTAGAGCAGCAGTAGTTCCAGTACTCCTCTACGGGAGTCCATGCTGGGCTCTAACTGCTGAGGACACCAAATCTCTGGATGGCACATTCACAAGAATGCTACGCCGGGTTCATTGTGTCAAGTACAATGCACACATCTCCAACCAGACACTATATAACATTGGAGGTGTCTCATTGGTTCCCCCAAGCTTGACACTAGAACAAAATCGCCTCCGCTTTGCAGGACATTGCTTTCGCCGTGAGGACCAGCCAGTGCATAATCTTGTACTTTGGCAGCCTCATGGAGTGAATAAGCATGGTGGACAGCCCATGACTTTCTTGAGACGCATCTTAAAGGACACTGGCCTTAAAGATGCGGATGATCTAGCAAATGTCATGGGTGATAGGGAGTTGTGGCGGTGCAATTTTGTTGACAAGCCGGCACAGCATTCTTAAAAATGCAGCTGCAATGCAGCATGCCGATCCTAGTAGTAGTAGTAGAGCTGCCAGAGTGAGCTACCAGAGTGAGCTTCCGGAATGAGCTACCAGAGTGAGCTACCAGAGTGAGCTTCCAGAGTGAGCTACCAGAGTGAGCTACCATAGTGAACTATCAGAGTGAGCTACCAGAGTGAGCTACCAGAGTGAGCTACCAGAGTGAGCTACCAGAGTGAGCTACCAGAGTGAGCTACCAGAGTGAGATACCAGAGTGAGCTACCAGAGGGAGCTACCAGAGGGAGCTACCAGAGTAAGATACCAGAGTGAGCTACCAGAGTAAGCTACCAGAGTGAGCTACCAGAGTGAGATACCAGAGTACGCTACCAGAGTGAGCTACCAGAGTGAGCTACTAGAGTGAGCTACCAGAGTGAGCTTCCAGAGTGAGCTACCATAGTGAACTATCGCAGTGAGCTACCAGAGTGAGCTACCAGAGTGAGCTACCAGAGTGAGCTACCAGAGTGAGCTACCAGAGTGAGCTACCAGAGTGAGCTACCAGAGTGAGCTACCAGAGTGAGCTACCAGAGTGAGCTACCAGAGTGAGCTACCAGAGTGAGCTACCAGAGTGAGCTACCAGAGTGAGCTACCAGAGTAAGATACCAGAGTGAGCTACCAGAGGGAGCTACCAGAGTAAGATACCAGAGTGAGCTACCAGAGTGAGCTACCAGAGTGAGCTACCAGAGTGAGCTACCAGAGTGAGCTACCAGAGTGAGCTACCAGAGTGAGCTACCAGAGGGAGCTACCAGAGTGAGTTACCATAGTGAGCTACCAGAGTGAGCTACCAGAGGGAGCTACCAGAGTAAGATACTAGAGTGAGCTACCAGAGTGAGCTACCAGAGTAGTCTACCAGAGTGAGCTACCAGAGTGAGCTACCAGAGTGAGCTACCAGAGTGAGCTACCAGAGTGAGCTACCAGAGTGAGCTACCATAGTGAACTATCAGAGTGAGCTACCAGAGTGAGCTACCAGAGTGAGCTACCAGAGTGAGCTACCAGAGTGAGCTACCAGAGTGAGCTACCAGAGGGAGCTACCAGAGTAAGATACCAGAGTGAGCTACCAGAGTGAGCTACCAGAGTAAGCTACCAGAGTGAGCTACCAGAGTAAGATACCAGAGTGAGCTACCAGATTGAGCTACCAGAGTGAGCTACCAGAGTGAGCTACCAGAGTGAGCTACCAGATTGAGTTACCAGATTGAGTTACCAGAGTGAGCTACCAGAGTGAGCTACCAGAGTGAGCTACCAGAGTGAGCTACCAGAGTGAGCTACCAGAGTGAGCTACCAGAGTAGGCTACCAGAGCGAGCTACCAGAGTGAGCTACCAGACAGAGCTACCAGAGTGAGCTACCAGAGTGAGCTACCAGAGTAGGCTACCAGAGTGAGCTACCAGAGTGAGCTACCAGAGTGAGCTACCAGAGTGAGCTACCAGAGGGAGCTACCAGAGTAAGATACCAACCAGAGTGAGCTACCAGAGTGAGCTACCAGAGGGAGCTACCAGAGTGAGCTACCAGAGTGAGCTACCAGAGTGAGCTACCAGAGGGAGCTACCAGAGTAAGATACCATAGTGAGCTACCAGTGTGAGCTACCAGAGTGAGCTACCAGAGTGAGCTACCAGAGTGAGCTACCGTAGTGAACTACCATAGTGAACTATCAGAGTGAGCTACCAGAGTGAGCTACCAGAGTGAGCTACCAGAGTGAGCTACCAGAGTGAGCTACCAGAGTGAGCTACCAGAGTGAGCTACCAGAGTGAGCTACCAGAGTGAGCTACCAGAGGGAGCTACCAGAGTAAGATACCAGAGTGAGCTACCAGAGTGAGCTACCAGAGTGAGCTACCAGAGGGAGCTACCAGAGTAAGATACCAGAGAGAGCTACCAGAGTGAGCTACCAGAGTGAGCTACCAGAGTGAGCTACCAGAGTGAGCTACCAGATTGAGTTACCAGAGTGGGCTACCAGAGTGAGCTACCAGAGTGAGCTACCAGAGTGAGCTACCAGAGTGAGCTACCAGAGTGAGCTACCAGAGTGAGCTACCAGAGTGAGCTACCAGAGTGAGCTACCAGAGTGAGCTACCAGAGTAGGCTACCAGAGTGAGCTACCAGAGTAAGATACCAGAGTGAGCTACCAGAGTGAGCTACCAGAGTGAGCTACCAGAGTGAGCTACCAGATTGAGTTACCAGAGTGAGCTACCAGAGTGAGCTACCAGAGTGAGCTACCAGAGTGAGCTACCAGAGTGAGCTACCAGAGTGAGCTACCAGAGTGAGCTACCAGAGTGAGCTACCAGAGTGAGCTACCAGAGTGAGCTACCAAAGTGAGCTACCAGAGTGAGCTACCAGAGTGAGCTACCAGAGTGAGCTACCAGAGTGAGCTACCAGAGATAAATCACTAGATTTTATCGACAATAATCAGGGACGGATTATGGATTTTCGGGCCCCCGGCAGTCCCAAATTACGGGCCCCTACACCCCCCCCCCCCCCCCCCCCCCAATTACAAATTTTGAAAACCAATTACAAAAATTTTGGACCCCGTTGGTAAAAATAAATTATTATTATTTAAGTAATTAGTATCTTTCCTAGTCTTTTTTAGTTAGAAGTAGTCTTGCATAGCCCGGTATAGACTTCCTCCACTTGCTATCTCTCTCTATATATGGGGTTCTATAGATGAGAGTAATTCATCAAAGGATGAAATTGACATTCTCGTATATGTAATTATAAAATTTCCTTTATTTAATTTATAACATCTGCCTGCAAATCTTGATAAAAGTTTTCCGATAACGCAGTACAACAACCTTTTTTGATTGATCGGGTGAACCCAATATCGGCGTTTATTTCGCCGCCTATGTAAGGCATTATGCTAATATTACGTCATCGATTTAGTTATCCATATTAAAAATTATTACTTTAGATAAAATAAAAAAACACTTATAATCTAGAAAATAATACAGATTTTTATAACTGCCAACTGAAAATTGTTCAACCCTTTATATCTGGTCTAAGCAAATTATACAATAATTTTTATGAGCTGAAAGTTGAATGTTTATGAGTGAACCGGGCCTAATCAGGCATGGTCTGTCTCTCTATGAATGCTGCTATATGTGAGATATAAATCTTCAATGAACAGACAGAAATTAATAAATAAATGAGGTTGTTATATCAGTGAGATAATGTTCGGTAAATTTCTCTCAACTTGCGGGCCCCTTCCAACTTACGGGCCCCCGGCAGCTGCACCTGTTGCCCCCCCCCCCCCCCCCCCCCCTTAATCCATCATTGACAAGAATATTAATAATTATCAGACGTGTAAAAATAAAATACAGATATACAAACTAGGCACAGAAATGCAACTGCTGTACATATTAAAAATATTGTCCACATTTAATCAAATTGACTAGGCCCTACTAATGTGTCACAAACAATTATTTGAACCATTCAGACAGAGGGAAACAAAAACGGGGGTACAAAAAGGGAAATAATTTTCTAATAATATAGACATTGGGAAGTAAAGTAAAAGTTTGTTACGTAAAAGTAAAGTGTAGGCCTAAGTAAGTTGTAACCACCCATTCCACCATTCGCCCAGTACCAATACCAATTAATTACGTTTTCAGGCATGAAAGGGCACAGACAGGCACAGACGGTCCCACGTCAATATATTCTTCCATGATGGTACCGGTAACTATATTATAACTGTATATCCTCCATCCCTTTAGAAGTCGCAGTTACTTCGTGAAGTCTTTATTAACCGAAGGAATCGATTCCGTATTTAACGATATCTATTCCTACGTGACGACGGGTCAATTAGTTCCGCACATTAACTCCCAAATACCAACAATTGAATTCTATGGCTCTTCGCGGCAAATGCGCGGTTCAAATATCGAGGATGAAAAATCGTAGGTTATTCGTAGCCTTTCGTATTATTCTGTACCATTATGGTACAGAATGGGTGGTTTTACTTCGTAGCCTTTCGTATTATTCTGTACCATTATGGTACAGAATGGGTGGTTTTACTTCGTAGCCTTTCGTATTATTCTGTACCATTATGGTACAGAATGGGTGGTTTGACTTCGTAGCCTTTCGTATTATTCTGTACCATTATGGTACAGAATGGATGGTTTTACTTCGTAGCCTTTCGTATTATTCTGTACCATTATGGTACAGAATGGATGGTTTTACTTCGTAGCCTTTCGTATTATTCTGTACCATTATGGTACAGAATGGATGGTTTTACTTCGTAGCCTTTCGTATTATTCTGTACCATTATGGTACAGAATGGGTGGTTTTACTTCGTAGCCTTTCGTATTATTCTGTACCATTATGGTACAGAATGGATGGTTTTACTTCGTAGCCTTTCGTATTATTCTGTACCATTATGGTACAGAATGGATGGTTTTACTTCGTAGCCTTTCGTATTATTCTGTACCATTATGGTACAGAATGGATGGTTTTACTTCGTAGCCTTTCGTATTATTCTGTACCATTATGGTACAGAATGGATGGTTTTACTTCGTAGCTTTTCGTATTATTCTGTACCATTATGGTACAGAATGGATGGTTTTACTTCGTAGCCTTTCGTATTATTCTGTACCATTATGGTACAGAATGGATGGTTTTACTTCGTAGCCTTTCGTATTATTCTGTACCATTATGGTACAGAATGGATGGTTTTACTTCGTAGCCTTTCGTATTATTCTGTACCATTATGGTACAGAATGGATGGTTTTACTTCGTAGCCTTTCGTATTATTCTGTACCATTATGGTACAGAATGGGTGGTTTTACTTCGTAGACTTCGTAAACGGTTCGTTTTTGTAGTCTCTATGCAGTATATGATTTTTTTTTAATTTGGGACGAGTACTTGTTCAAAACTGGTTTGTAAAATTTTAGATATTGGTATTACCAAAATGAAACAAAGCCGCAACCATCGGAGGAGTCGAAGAATTCAGATAAAATCGGTAGACCTTCGGAAACATCCAGGACGAAGAGTTGGCAGGGTGTTATAGGTTAGTATCTACATTTCGGCATCCATGTTAGAGGTGGGTGACACTAACCCAAATACATCAATATATATGTGAA
Source organism: Nemertoderma westbladi (assembly GCA_032718475.1). Classification (NCBI taxonomy): domain Eukaryota; kingdom Metazoa; phylum Xenacoelomorpha; order Nemertodermatida; family Nemertodermatidae; genus Nemertoderma; species Nemertoderma westbladi. The sequence goes on from JAUCBJ010008019.1 coordinate 34,598, forward strand.
TATCCGAGATATGTTTAATTTTTTCAAGGAGTACTAGAAGCTATATTCAACGTTATCGGAGACAGTGGATTGTATTTGCTGCTCCAGGACTTTAAACGATTCACCGTATTTGCGGTTGATGTTGTCCTTATGGTTGTTGTTCACAAACTCATCTTGTCAGCCACATGGCGATTTCTCAGACTGGTTGGACTTACATCTCTTGTAGACGAAGTTAGTGAATTCCTTACCCTATACGCCGAGGGCGATGTTAATGGTGAAGCTATTGGAGACGGTATCGGTTAGTTCAGTCTAGAATTACTTAATTGTAAAACTCAACTTGTGAAGATAAAACAGGAAACACTTCCTCTTCTACATAATAAATATATTCCCCAAAGCTATAAATATAAGTAAAAGTAACAAGATTTATTGACGAAGGATTATCTCTAATGTAGGCCACTAAATCTATGACTATCAATATTAGTTAATTTATTTTGTAAGTAACTAATATCATAAATACGTTATTTTCAGATGGTATTCAGGAATCACCCATCTTAAGTGCTGCTCCTCTTCAATTCCCTATTCAAGCGGTATCTCATCCTCAACCACCCAGGCAAACAGGCTCAATTTCTCATCCACATAATCAGACAGCGGCTAAGCCGAACCAAAGAAGTTTACCTGGATATGATTGGCACCCAGAAACTCCTCCAATAACGAAACATCGCCAAAGAGCTTCGGATGTTTATCTTCGTAACCATGGTGTTCCTGCTGTGGATTCCCAAGAGCAGTCCGGTTCAGGTGTTATTGGATCCATTCGGGATCAAAAGGTATCCGACGTCAACCTGATACCATCTCATAACCAACAATCAACGATCGCACCCCATACGCAATGTGCAACATGTTCAACTATATCACCAAACAATCAAGAAAGTTCTTATAAAGTATCTACTCTCTCCCGCCCAAGTACAATGTCATCGTCTGTCGATTGTGGTCGTATAAACCAGACTTTTGAACCGGTACCAGTTGGCTTTAATCAACATACGGCAGATGATAACGTTAATGAAAGGCCAAGACCTGCAATGATAAAGACGAACTGTTTAACATCTGTTAATGTGCAGTTGGAAGGTAAGTTTATCACTACGGTGCACAACAATGCTATTATAAGTCTTTGCAGGACATTTCTTTCGCCGTGAGGACCAGCCAGCGCATATTCTTGTACTTTGGCAGCCTCATGGAGTGAATAAGCATGGTGGACAGCCCATGACTTTCTTGAGACGCATCTTAAAGGACACTGGCCTTGAAGATGCGGATGATCTAGCAAATGTCATGGGTGATAGGGAGTTGTGGCGGTGCAATTTTGTTGATGAATCGGCATGGCATTCTTAATAATGATATATTAATGCAGCTGCATTAATATATATATTATTATTATATGCTGCGTTATTTTTATTTAATTTGTATTTTAGGACCGAAACGCGCCGTAATTCAGTTTCATTATTTTCCGTCTTTATTATTTAGGATCAAATAAATACCGACCAATGAGGTGCCGCAGCGCCAACGAGATGACCAATCCGAGAACGCCAGTCGTTGCGAACCAAAAGAGGTCGCAAAGAAGTTTACCTTCAAAACTGCAGGTGGTGGAGTGTGACGTCACCCGGGGGTGTACATGTAATTGCCACGATCTCGAGATCACGCCGTGAGTTATCGCTACTACAGCGTAGCGAATCGATTTGGTTTCAGTAAATTTAGTTAAAATACAAGTTTGATAACCAACTATATTGGTATATTGTAGAGATGATTAATGCTTTTAATATCCGGTTTATATTTATTACAGACGGGGAGTCCACCATTCTCCAACAATATGTACCAATACGAGGTGCTCCTGTGAATGCCATCAATAAAACTACCATAGATTACTAGATGTTGAATAAGGATAATGTAAAAAACAACATGTAGAATAAAGAGATTTTCCCGTTGACTGCGATAATTAATCCGAGATTGTTGGCGGCAGAAGTTAATTATTAATTCTACATCAAAGTGTCGAAAGGGTTAAAAAATAATTTGTTTTTTAATGTATTACGTATTTCTTTTGGGTGCGGGTCGATTCGACCCTCGACATTTTCACCCCAACTCGATTCGCCCCACATTTTAGGGGCATATGGATCAGGGGCAAATCGACTTGGACAGTTGACTGAGTCCAATTCCAAGTCCACTTCCACTTCCACTTCCAAGTCCATTCGCCCCAGATGATATTATTGAATGCTTTACTAATATTCTTTTTAGGTACAGTACAATGATATTAGAAAGTGCAATATTGAAATCTTGTTACAAACACATTTACCCTCGATTACGTGTAATATTTTTTAGACCTTCAATCTAATAAATTACCCTACAGTGTAAATCTTGCGTTTTATGTGTGTTAATTGTCTTTTTTAAACACATTTACCCTTGATTAGGCCTACAGTCTGACAGTACGCGTAATATTTTTTAGATCTTCAATCTATTGCAATAAATTACAGTAGAAATCTTGTTACAAACACTTTTGAACCTCGATTACGCGTAATATTTTCTCAAGATCTTATAATGTGAAACAAATTGATAAAGGTAAATCAAGCAAATCGAAATGTTGTTTCTGTCTACTTTGCTTTTAAGCTTCAATATGTTGAATCACGTGACTCACATGCAACAGTGACAACTCTCATAGGCAACTCTTGTGGCTCGGCAAAGGTTCGAACCCGCGGGACCTAGAAGCTACATAATGAATTACATGTGAAACAAATTAATATGGTGAACCTCTGGTTATCTCATCATCTACGGTACTTCTCGATTCGCCCCAGGTCCATATGCCCCTAAAATGTGTGCCGAATCGACTTGGGGCGAAAAGGTCGAGGGGCGAATCGACCCGCACCCATTTCTTTTCCACAAAATTGTATTTTCTCATCTCCTCACTGGCTGTTACCATAGTCCCGACAGAGGATCTCTGCGTCGCTATGGATTCATTCACAATTCGCTTTCATGTAGTGCATACAGGTAGACGTTCCCACTATCCGCTGTTGGTCAGGTCAGGTATTCTAGGTCATTGATCAAGAAAACTTGCCACCTCCATGCAGCATAAAGGAGGTGCCACCTGTAGCTGCATAGACCCTCTTACTAGGGCAAATCTGGTCCTGTAACTAGGAGCCCCTTCGTTCTGGGATAAGGACGCCGTTGGTCCTGGATTAAGGACCCATATACTTGGCTGCTAGGGCAACCTAACACTCTATGGTTCTTTTCGGGGAATCTCATTGATCTCGATTGCTGCAAAGCTATACAATAGGATTCTATTAAATCGCATCAGGGATCCCATTGAGAGACTGCTCCGTGGAAATCAGAATGGGTTCCGCAAAGGTCGTGGGACCATGGAGCCCATTTTGGCACTTAGAAGGATAATTGAAGAATTATCAAAAAAGAAAGACAGGCATCTGGCTGTTATCTTTGTTGACTTCTTCAAGGCCTTTGATTCAGTCTCTCACTCACGTATGTTCAGCATACTTTCATTATATGGGATTCCTGATGAAATTATTGCAGCAATCAGATCAGTATACGATGGTTCGACAACATTTGTTTCTACTGTTGACGGTGACACAGAACCATTTGAAGTGTTATGGGGCGTCCTCCAAGGAGACACACTTGCACCATTTTTGTTCATTATTGTGGTTGACTATGTTCTACGCATGTCCTTAGATCATCATAATGACGATGGGGTGATGATAACTCCACCTACTGGCTCCAGAAGTCGAGGAAATCCTGCCAAGTACCTAACTGATCTAGACTTTGCTGATGACTTAGGAGTACTCTCAGAATCATTAGAGGGAGCCCAACGTCTCCTCAGCTCATTAGAACATGCTGCTTCTAGTGTTGGTCTTTTTATTAACTCCAGAAAGACCAAAATTCTGACAGTTAACTTTGAAAGTCCTCAGCAAGTCTCTGATCGGATGAGCATAAGCTCAAAGGATGGTATGCTTGAGCATGTGGACGACTTCTGTTACCTGGGATCTTGGATCCGGAAGTCAGGTGAGGACCTTCGAATACGTAAGGGAAAGGCATGGGCAGCCTTGAATAGGCTTTCCAGGATTTGGAAGTCACCGAGAATTAATCGGAAACTTAAGGTCCGATTATTTAGAGCAGCAGTAGTTCCAGTACTCCTCTACGGGAGTCCATGCTGGGCTCTAACTGCTGAGGACACCAAATCTCTGGATAGCACATTCACAAGAATGCTACGCCGTGTTCATTGTGTCAAGTACAATGCACACATCTCCAACCAGACACTATATAACATTGGAGGTGTCTCATTGGTTCCCCCAAGCTTGACACTAGAACAAAAGCGCCTCCGCTTTGCAGGACATTGATTTCGCCGTGAGGACCAGCCAGTGCATAATCTTGTACTTTGGCAGCCTCATGGAGTGAATAAGCATGGTGGACAGCCCATGACTTTCTTGAGACGCATCTTAAAGGACACTTGCCTTAAAGATGCGGATGATCTAGCAAATGTTATCGGTGATAGGGAGTTGTGGCGGTGCAATTTTGTTGACAAGCCGGCACAGCATTCTTAAAAATGCAGCTGCAATGCAGCATGCCGATCCTAGTAGTAGTAGTAGCAGGGGTATATGGCCTGGCCAGGCAGATGGTGATCTACCAATGGCTGGTCAGGAGTAGAGTGTTCTCATGTCCACTCTGAGTGCACCTCACTGCGACCTGCACCTGGCAGCAGGGGTACATGGCATGACCCAGCAGATGAGCTGCACAGCCAATGGTGGGTCATGTGCGCCAGAGTAGATATGGGTGATGGGCCTCATATCTGACTCCACTGCGACACCCACCCTATGGAACGGCAAACCAGGGTGTGGTATTTGCCCCGAGAGCTGACTCGTCAAAAAAGCACCCCCCAACCCCCACTATGGATTACATTAGTAATGCGGAGGTCCGGCCACTAGAGGCCAGTGGAATTACCGGACACAATCGGCCTCACAGGCGTCAGCTATCTCCTGACCGGCTGCCTGTCTCACCCCCTACTGGTGAAAGAGAAGCCAACAATTCTTTGAGTCCCTTTCCTGATGACCTTTCTGGCCCAAACCCTGGGTCACCAGGGAGGCCAGATTGTGAGGGGGAGAGGGATTCTGGAGTTGGAGGCTACTCTCATGTTCCACCCCGACCAACAAAGCCATTGGTGAATCTGAGGCAAGTGACTAGACTAACCTCAGTAAACACCCTAACACTCGGGTCCCCAATGCGACAAGGTGAGCTGACTGCCTTGGCAGATAAGCTTTCTCTTAGCGCAGTGGGTGTTCAAGAGCACCGAATGCAGACTGGACAGACTGATGAGGTTCCGATTAAGGACATAGGGGGCGGTTGGCGACTCGCCCTCGCGTCAGCAGATGATAGTGGCAATGGTGGTGTTGGTCTATTGATGAATCCATCTGCACATGCAGCATTGGACAAAATAGACCAAATCTCTAACCGCATCATCCGTTGCCACTTCTCATGTTCTGGAAGACTGGCTAAGAAGTTTCCTAAGGTGGTTCTGATTGTGTGCTACTCTCCAACTAGTGTTGCCCCTGTAGAGGAGGTGGAAAATTTCTACCACAATCTACAAGCAGCTACTGATGGAGTGGATCAGCATGCATTCTTAACATTCCTGGGAGACTTTAATGCAAGTCTGCATCAATCACATACATCGCCCTGGGTTTATAGCAATAGTGTCAACTGAAATTCCATCCATCTTCTGGATTTTATCTCTGGAAATGGATTGTTTTCGGCTGGAACCCAGTTCAAGAAGCGAACTGGAAAGCTATGGACTCATAGTGGGCCCAGTGGTCACAAGTCCCAGATAGACCATATTCTGTTTCGTAGGAAGTACAGGAGCTCTATACAAGACTATAATGCATTTACACTTCGACACTTCTCCAGTGATCACCGCCTTATTGTGGCCAAGGTAAGACTTAGTCTGCGTGCTAACAGAACAACGAAATCTGCCTTGCCGCGGCATGACTGGTCCTCTCTGTTGCAACAGCCAAGTGTGAGATCCAGCTTCACACTACAGCTGAGCAACAGGTATGAGGTTCTTGCCTCTGAGGCGGCAGATCACTGTGAGGGCTATACTGCCTTCACAGAAGCAGCTGCAGAAACAGTTCCTGTATACTCTCGAAACAGGAAAAGGGCCCCCTGGACTGACAACAAAATCCAGAAGTGCCGAAATTACCTATATAAGGCGCAGAAAGAGTCCCGACTCAAACAGACTACAGCGGCCAAGAATGCAGTTAAGGCTGCATCTAGGTCCCTGAATAGGCAGTACTCTGTTAATCTACAGGAGCTAATAAACCAACAGGTTGATGCCATCAATGATGCTGACGACAGCAGGCAATCATCCCTGGCATGGAAATCGATCAACTTGCTTACTGGGCGGAAAAGCCAACCAACAACCAAGGTTAAGGCTGAATCACCAGCCGATCGCCTCAATGGTTGGATGGCCCACTTTGAAAAGCTCCTCAATAATGACAGGGTTTTGCCTGATAACTTTATAGAAGTAAAAGTGTCTGAGTCTGTACTCCCAGATATTCCCATTGGCGATATCTCCTTTGCAGAAGTGAAGGCTGCTGCAAAGAGCATTAAGACCAATCGTGCCAGTGGAGTAGATGGTGTTCCCCCTGAGGTCTTTAAAATACCTGAGTGTTTAAAGCTCATCTATCCCATCATAGTAGACATGTACCGAACAACAAGAGTCCCACAAGAAATGAAAACAAATAAGTTGGTGCCAGTTCCCAAGAAGGGCAACCTAACACTCTATGGTTCTTTTCGGGGAATCTCATTGATCTCGATTGCTGCAAAGCTATACAATAGAATTCTATTAAATCGCATCAGGGATCCCATTGAGAGACTGCTCCGTGGAAATCAGAATGGGTTCCGTAAAGGTCGTGGGACCATGGAACCCATTTTGGCACTTAGAAGGATAATTGAAGAGTTATCAAAAAAGAAAGACTGGCATCTGGCTGTTATCTTTGTTGACTTCTTCAAGGCCTTTGATTCAGTCTCCCACTCACGTATGTTCAGCATTCTTTCATTATATGGATTCCTGATGAAATTATTGCAGCAATCAGATCAGTATACGATGGTTCGACAACATTTGTGTCTACTGTTGATGGTGACACAGAACCATTTGAAGTGTTAGGGGGCGTCCTCCAGGGAGACACACTTGCACCATTCTTGTTCATAATTGTGGTTGACTATGTTCTACACATGTCCTTAGATCATCATAATTCATAATGATGATGGTGTGATGTTAACTCCACATACTGGCTCCGGAAAGTCGAGGAAATCCTGCCAAGTACCTAACTGATCTAGACTTTGCTGATGACTTAGGAGTACTCTCAGAATCACTAGAGGGAGCCCAACGGCTCCTCAGCTCATTAGAACATAGTGTTGGTCTTTTTATTAACTCCAGAAACACCAAAATTTTAACAGTTAACTTTGACAGTCCTCAGCAAGTCTCTGATCGGATGAGCATAAGCTCAAAGGATGGTATGCATGAGCATGTGGACGACTTCTGTTACCTGGGATCATGGATCCGGAAGTCAGGTGAGGACCTCGAATACGTAAGGGAAAGGCATGGGCAGCCTTGAATAGGCTTTCCAGGATTTGGAAGTCACCGAGAATTAATCGGAAACTCAAGGTCCGATTATTTAGAGCAGCAGTAGTTCCAGTACTTCTCTATGGGAGTCCATGCTGGGCTCTAACTGCTGAGGACACCAAATCTCTGGATGGCACATTCACAAGAATGCTACGCCGGGATCATAGTGTCAAGTACAATGCACACATCTCCAACCAGACACTATAACCAAGCTTGACACTAGAACAAAATCGCCTCCGCTTTGCAGGACATTGCTTTGCCGTGAGGACCAGCCAGTGCATAATCTTGTACTTTGGCAGCCTCATGGAGTGAATAAGCATGGTGGACAATAAGCATGGAGTGAATAAGCATGGTGATAGGGAGTTGTGGCGGCGCAATTTTGTCGACAAGCCGGCACAGCATTCTTAAAAATGCAGCTGCAATGCAGCATGCCGATACTAGTAGTATATGTGGTGTGTCTGATAGTACCCGAAACGCACATAATTACAGTTAGTGACATGCGGTACATGAACGTCTACCATTTTTAGGAAGATAGACCAATGAAAATTGACCTTGAAGCTGAAGGTAGAAATCAGGTGTGTTTATGAATATCTGTATTTGTAATAGACCAAACTTTATTCCTGAAAGTCAGTTATAACAGTTAAAAGAACAATTTCGTGGAAAAAAATCCTATAAAACTATTTTTCTTTTTGTTGACTCTTATTAACTCTCTCTCTGATTTATAGTTTGTTTATTGGTGCGAATTTATTGATTTATTAATAATACGTTGAACTAGAACATTAAATAACTATTGTTTTATAAATTTAGACGGGGGGGGGGGGGGGGGGGGTCGACTTATTGCGAAATACATTTTACTATATGAGTGAATTGGATTGTTTGTTAGTTTTGTACAGATTATATAAATATTTGAGATAAACTTTTCGTAATTTTTCATTCCTTGGATCTGATCCGCAACAAAAGTTACTCGAATCATAGGATCATAGGTTGAGTTGAAGAAGAGTTACAGTGATGAATTATTGTGGTAGTTTTAACAAATTTATGAAGATGACCTTTTCACTTTTCTCCAGTAGCAGATGTTGAGGAGCTAACTTAAGAAAAGAAACATTAAAATGGTTCATTTCTGTCTAATTTTCAAAATTCTGTAAAATGCCATATAGAAGTAAACATGCATAAGATTTATAGTTTTGCATAATTTTAAAATTGTGTTAATCATCAATTATGAAGACTCATTACAGCAATTTTTTTTTTTCAGTGAGTCGTTTGTTTGGATGCAAAAACTGTTCGGCCATATTCCACAAGGCAGAGAACCTTGAAATCCATCAAACTCATTACTGCAGTAAACCTAACGACCAATCAAAATCCAGAACAAACATTCCTGGCCAATCAACTCATGGAATATTTGTAACATGTCACATCTGTGACATACATTTCCCATCCAAACAGAACCTTGTGGACCACATCTCGAGTCGCCACTCCCCACTCATTCGCTACTGCTGCACCTACTGTCGCGTTTCCTTCTCAATCCACGTCAACTGCGTCCAACATATGAGCGTCCACTGTATGCTCACCCCATCGCCCCACGTCTGTACCGAGTGCAACACGACCCACATCAATGTGGACTCCTTCCTGTACCACGCCAGTCGGTACCACATTGCGGTGACGGCGCCGCAAGCCACAGAGTTGGAATTGAATAAGTCCGTGGCGAGTTTCAGTACCTCCATGGACGTATGTCCGGAGTGCAAGTCTGGGTTCGTACGAGTCCTCAATATGGTTGCTCACGTGCACGGTCACGTGGTAGACGAACACGCAATGATCCCGCTAAACCTCAACAAAGAAGCAGCTCAATTGGCAAAACAAAGAATTGATTCGAAAATGGAATTTTTGAAACATTGGTGCAGCTCATCCAGTAAGTTTCTTAAAAGTGCTTCAAATGATAGTAGGATGTCATTAACGAGCCCGCCAAAAGTCAAACAACTAATTACACAAATTGTTGATTCATCCGGCGCAGAAGGAAATTCCAATAGAGTCGACATTGTTAGACATTCTAACGACAGCGTTATTGTAGAGAGCGGAAAGGAATTAATAAGGCGAACTAACGACAACGGTAATCAGTCCAGTAACCATCCCATTAGTTCGGGAAGCGCCGTAGTAGATGTAAATAATTCCCGTAATCACGCAGATAATGATACGTCGTCGGCAGTAATTGAATGTGCGACTACCGGAGATTTGTCTACCGATGTTGTTGGAAAGGTTGTTAATTCTAGTGAATTACTCGATCAACTTTTAGTGAACTCTTCGTATGCGATGCCATCTACAGCCAGTTTGGCCTTCAAATCGAATATGTATTGCTTCTCTTGCGGCATCCAGTTTACCAGTTTGTCGAATTTTAATACTCATAAATTGCATTATTGCAAAAATAGGTTGATCCCAAGAAATGTTGGCGAGCCTCGCCCTGCGTTGGCCTCTGTTGAACGCGAGTTCGCGGCTAGAGATTCCACTAGAGACGCCGCCCAGCGGCATTGCCACCAATGCAATATAACATTCAATCTGGAGGCGAGTTATTCCGCGCACAAGGAGTTCTACTGTTGGATGCGTCAATCGGAAACCCAAAGTTCTCCGGAACATGGTTGCCATGGGAACGAGTCCTTTAGCCCTACAACCTCCCGGTTTCCCTCACCGCCGCCGCCGGTTGCTGGGGTTACCGAAGAGATTCCGTCAGCGAACGACCGTAAATCTCGATCCCCATCCAAGAAGTTCCTCTGCAATAAGGAACAGGCGCCTTTCCAGTGCCCAAACTGCCCCGTCAAGTTCAACCATTTAGATAATTTGGCAGTTCATCGACGGTTTTATTGCAGAGACATCGATAATGACGTCATTTCCGGCTGGCCGGGTTCGGTAAATACTCAACCTGGACTGGATGGGCTCATCGACGAACCTGATGGAGAGAGAGAAATGTTTGACAACCCGGCGAAAAAGAAGATGAAACTATCTATGAAACAACATGGAATGGGTATCGATTTGTCTAAAGCCGACAACAACGACATTGAAAGGGATACCCGACAATCCAAGTCTCTGATGTATCGATGTTTATTTTGTTTTGCGAGTTTCGAATCTGCGGACGTTATAACATCACATCTCACACGGTTCCATAGATGCGTAAATTACGCAATGGTAAACTCTCTTGTAACGTCTGGTCGTTCTGGTAACGGGCAGGAACTAATGTTAGGAACTAGAGACAGTGAGGATGGGAGTTGTTCCTCAGATAATAATAGGTGTATTTCTTTACCGTTGTGGTAATAATATTGATATTGTATCCCTCTACATGTCTTAGTTAAATATGTTTACTTTTAAATCGTATTTCATTTTTTAGAAGTGGAATTATAATAATTCATTACATGGGATAAAAGTAGAACTTTTTTTCACTATTTTCGAGGCATTTTATTTACCGAACCCCAGTGAGGTTAATAAAGGGTCGAGAGAATATTGAAAAAATAAATGATCTACGTTATTTTTCCCATGTAATACGTAATTTTATTCTTAAATTGGTACGTTTTTGTTGCTAAATTCTTTAATAAAACATAGCGATATACTACAGTACAGTAGTGTTACAAAATAAATTGAACTGCAGTAGTTTACTGTATTGCTTCCATAGTTACTGCGATTCTAATTATTGTACTCTTCAACTCCTAGTGCTGCCTTACTCAATGTTACAATAATTTAGCTAATTTAGCTTAACTACTTAAACCAATATTGGATATTGAGTTCCGTTTTAGAGTATGCCTTTGCAGACGCACTAAAGTTGCAGTTTTGACTGTTTGAATGAATTTTGCTCAAATTACTTGCAAACCCTTTCTACGACCATGCTATTTCAACATATTTAATAAAATTTAAGAAATTCCATCAATTTTACTTTTTTCGCCGGGAAAAAAGTAAAATCAATGCAATCCTATGGTTTACTGTTTTTCCCTATGGAAAAAAAGTGAAACTTTTACTCCCGGTTTTGGTCGAAATTCGAGTGAAAAAGTAACAATTTACGAATAAAAATATTATTATTATATTTCCAATTACGCGAAATGAAATTTAGTAATAAAGCGATCGTGATTGCTAATTATTTAATATTTTGTAGCGGTATAAGTTTTGGTGGCTGTTAGCGTTTATAATTATTTTATTTATTTGAGTTTGTAAATACGATTTGTATTTGGTTGTTAAGTGGGAGGTTGTCAGTGATATCCATAAATTTTGCAACTCAAACAGCTGTAATTGAATAAACGACGTACCCATTGATTGAGAGACGTACTCCTGTTCTCATAGCAGCTACTCTACTTCCTTAAATTATGTTTCGCATAAATTGTTGCCTCACATTTAACAATTGATAAAGACAGCAGTATTTTAGATGGTGGTTCAATGTGGTTAATTATGTTCGGTAATGTGGTTAATTATGTTCGGTAATGTGGTTAATTAGGTTCGGTAATGTGGTTAATTAGGTTCGCTAATGTGTTTAATTAGGTTAGCTAATGTGTTTAAGAAATGGTTAATTATGTCTGGTAATGTGGTTAATTAGGTTAAAGTACTGTGGTTAATTATGTTCGGTAATGTGGTTAATTATGTTCGGTAATGTGGTTAATTAGGTTCGGTAATGTGGTTAATTAGGTTCGCTAATGTGTTTAATTAGTTTCGGTAATGTGGTTAATTAGGTTCGGTAATGTGGTTAATTAGGTTCGCTAATGTGTTTAATTAGTTTTGGTAATGTGGTTAATTAGGTTCGGTAATGTGTTTAATTAGGTTCGGTAATGTGGTTAATTAGGTTCGCTAATGTGTTTAATTAGGTTAGCTAATGTGTTTAAGAAATGGTTAATTATGTCTGGTAATGTGGTTAATTAGGTTCAAGTACTGTGGTTAATTATGTTCGGTAATGTGGTTAATTATGTTCGGTAATGTGGTTAATTAGGTTCGGTAATGTGGTTAATTAGGTTCGCTAATGTGTTTAATTAGTTTCGGTAATGTGGTTAATTAGGTTCGGTAATGTGTTTAATTAGGTTCGGTAATGTGGTTAATTAGGTTCGCTAATGTGTTTAATTAGGTTCGCTAATGTGTTTAAGAAATGGTTAATTATGTCTGGTAATGTGGTTAATTAGGTTCAAGTACTGTGGTTAATTAGGTTCGGTAATGTGTTTAATTAGGTTCGGTAATGTGGTTAATTAGGTTCGCTAATGTGTTTAATTAGGTTCGCAAATGTGTTTAATTAGGTTCGGTAATGTGGTTAATTATGTTCGGTAATGTGGTTAATTAGGTTCAAGTACTGTGGTTAATTAGGTTCGATAATGTGGTTAATTAGATTCGGTAATGTGTTTAATTAGGTTCGGTAATGTAGTTAATTAGGTTCGCTAATGTGGTTAATTAGGTTCGGCAATGTGGTTAATTAGGTTCGATAATGTGGTTAATTAGGTTCGCTAATGTGGTTAATTAGGTTCGGCAATGTGGTTAATTAGGTTCGATAATGTGTTTAATTAGGTTCGGTAATGTGGTTAATTAGGTTCGCTAATGTGGTTAATTAGGTTCGGCAATGTGGTTAATTAGGTTCGATAATGTGGTTAATTAGGTTCGCTAATGTGGTTAATTAGGTTCGGTAATGTGTTTAATTAGGTTCGGTAATGTGGTTAATTAGTTTAGCTAATGTAGTTAATTAAGTTCGGTAATGTTGTTTATTAGGTCCGGTAATGTGTTTAATTAGGTTCGGTAATGTGGTTAATTAGGTTCGCTAATGTGGTTAATTAGGTTCGCTAATGTGGTTAATTAGGTTCGGCAATGTGGTTAATTAGGTTCGATAATGTGTTTAATTAGGTTCGGTAATGTGGTTAATTAGGTTCGCTAATGTGGTTAATTAGGTTCGGCAATGTGGTTAATTAGGTTCGATAATGTGGTTAATTAGGTTCGCTAATGTGGTTAATTAGGTTCGGTAATGTGTTTAATTAGGTTCGGTAATGTGGTTAATTAGTTTAGCTAATGTAGTTAATTAAGTTCGGTAATGTTGTTTATTAGGTCCGGTAATGTGTTTAATTAGGTTCGGTAATGTGGTTAATTAGGTTCGCTAATGTGGTTAATTAGGTTCGGCAATGTGGTTAATTAGGTTCGATAATGTGGTTAATTAGGTTCGGTAATGTGTTTAATAAGGTTCACTAATGTGGTTAATTAGGTTCGGTAATGTGGTTAATTAGGTTCGGTAATGTGGTTAATTAGGTTCGGTAATGTGTTTAATTAGGTTCGGTAATATGTTTAATTAGGTTCGCTAATGTGTTTAATTAGGTTCGCTAATGTGTTTAATTCGGTTCGGTAATGTGTTTAATTAGGTTCGGTAATGTGGTTTATTAGGTCCGGTAATGTGGTTAAATAGTTTCGGTAATGTGGTTAAGAAAGTTTGTTAATGTGGTTAATAAGGTTCGGTAATGTGGTTAATTAGGTTCGGTAATGTGGTTAATTAGGTTCGGTAATGTGTTTAATTAGGTTCGGTAATGTGGTTAATTAGGTTCGCTAATGTGGTTAATTAGGTTCGGTAATGTGTTTAATTAGGTTCGGTGATGTGGTTAATTAGGTTCGCTAATGTGGTTAATTAGGTTCGGTAATGTGGTTAATTAGGTTCGGTAATGTGTTTAATTAGGTCCGGTAATGTGTTTAATTAGGTTCGCTAATGTGGTTAATTAGGTCGGTAATGTGGTTAATTAGGTTTGGTAATGTGTTTAATTAGGTTCGGTAATGTGGTTAATTAGGTTCGCTAATGTGGTTAATTAGGTTTTGTAATGTGTTTAATTATGTTCGGTAATGTGTTTAATTAGGTTCGCTAAAGTGTTTAATTAGGTTCGCTAATGTGTTTAATTAGGTTCGGTAATGTGGTTAATTAGGTTCGGTAATGTGTTTAATTAGGTTCGGTAATCTGGTTTATTAGGTCCGGTAATGGGTTAAATAGTTTTGGTAATGTGGTTAAGAAAGTTTGCTAATGTGGTTAATAAGGTTCGGTAATGTGGTTAATTAGGTTCGCTAATGTGGTTAATTAGGTTCGGTAATGTGTTTAATTAGGTTCGGTAATGTGGTTAATTAGGTTCGCTAATGTGGTTAATTAGGTTCGGTAATGTGTTTAATTAGGTTCGCTAATGTGGTTAATTAGGTTCGGTAATGTGGTTAATTAGGTTCGGTAATGCGGTTAATTAGGTTCGGTAATGTGTTTAATTAGGTTCGGTAATATGTTTAATTAGGTTCGCTAATGTGTTTAATTAGGTTCGCTAATGCGTTTAATTAGGTTCGGTAATGTGTTTAATTAGGTTCGGTAATGTGGTTTATTAGGTCCGCTAATGTGGTTAAATAGTTTCGGTAATGTGGTTAAGAAAGTTTGCTAATGTGGTTAATAAGGTTCGGTAATGTGGTTAATTAGGTTCGGTAATGTGGTTAATTAGGTTCGGTAATGTGTTTAATTAGGTTCGGTAATGTGGTTAATTAGGTTCGCTAATGTGGTTAATTAGGTTCGGTAATGTGTTTAATTAGGTTCGGTAATGTGGTTAATTAGGTTCGCTAATGTGGTTAATTAGGTTCGGTAATGTGGTTACTACTACTACTACTACTAGGATCGGCATGCTGCATTGCAGCTGCATTTTTAAGAATGCTGTGCCGGCTTGTCAACAAAATTGCACCGCCACAACTCCCTATCACCCATGACATTTGCTAGATCATCCGCATCTTTAAGGCCAGTGTCCTTTAAGATGCGTCTCAAGAAAGTCATGGGCTGTCCACCATGCTTATTCACTCCATGAGGCTGCCAAAGTACAAGATTATGCACTGGCTGGTCCTCACGGCGAAAGCAATGTCCTGGAAAGCGGAGGCGAATTTGTTCTAGTGTCAAGCTTGGGGGAACCAATGAGACACCTCCAATGTTATATAGTGTCTGGTTGGAGATGTGTGCATTGTACTTGACACAATGAACCCGGCGTAGCATTCTTGTGAATGTGCCATCCAGAGATTTGGTGTCCTCAGTAGTTAGAGCCCAGCATGGACTCCCGTAGAGGAGTACTGGAACTACTGCTGCTCTAAATAATCGGACCTTAAGTTTCCGATTAATTCTCGGTGACTTCCAAATCCTGGAAAGCCTATTCAAGGCTGCCCATGCCTTTCCCTTACGTATTCGAAGGTCCTCACCTGACTTCCGGATCCATGATCCCAGGTAACAGAAGTCGTCCACATGCTCAAGCATACCATCCTTTGAGCTTATGCTCATCCGATCAGAGACTTGCTGAGGACTTTCAAAGTTAACTGTCATAATTTTGGTCTTTCTGGAGTTAATAAAAAGACCAACACTAGAAGCAGCATGTTCTAATGAGCTGAGGAGCCGTTGGGCTCCCTCTAATGATTCTGAGAGTACTCCTAAGTCATCAGCAAAGTCTAGATCAGTTAGGTACTTGGCAGGATTTCCTCGACTTCTGGAGCCAGTAGGTGGAGTTATCATCACCCCATCTTCATTATGATGATCTAAGGACATGCGTAGAACATAGTCAACCACAATAATGAACAAGAATGGTGCAAGTGTGTCTCCTTGGAGGACGCCCCATAACACTTCAAATGGTTCTGTGTCACCGTCAACAGTAGACACAAATGTTGTCGAACCATCGTATACTGATCTGATTGCTGCAATAATTTCATCAGGAATCCCATATAATGAAAGTATGCTGAACATACGTGAGCGAGAGACTGAATCAAAGGCCTTGAAGAAGTCAACAAAGATAACAGCCAGATGCCTGTCTTTCTTTTTTGATAATTCTTCAATTATCCTTCTAAGTGCCAAAATGGGCTCCATGGTCCCACGACCTTTACGGAACCCATTCTGATTTCCACGGAGCAGTCTCTCAATTAGGTTCGGTAATGTGTTTAATTAGGTCCGGTAATGTGTTTAATTAGGTTCGGTAATGTGGTTAATTAGGTTCGGTAATGTGGTTAATTAGGTTCAGTAATGTGTTTAATTAGGTTCGGTAATGTGTTTAATTATGTTCGGTAATGTGTTTAATTAGGTTCGGTAATGTGTTTAATTAGGTTCGGTAATGTGGTTTATTAGGTCCGGTAATGTGGTTAGATAGTTTCGGTAATGTGGTTAAGAAAGTTTGCTAATGTGGTTAATAAGGTTCGGTAATGTGGTTAATTAGTTTCGGTAATGTGGTTAATTAGGTTCGGTAATGTGGTTAATTAGGTTCGCTAATGTGTTTAATTAGTTTTGGTAATGTGGTTAATTAGGTTCGGTAATGTGTTTAATTAGGTTCGGTAATGTGGTTAATTAGGTTCGCTAATGTGTTTAATTAGATTCGCTAATGTGTTTAAGAAATGGTTAATTATGTCTGGTAATGTGGTTAATTAGGTTCAAGTACTGTGGTTAATTATGTTCGGTAATGTGGTTAATTATGTTCGGTAATGTGGTTAATTAGGTTCGGTAATGTGGTTAATTAGGTTCGCTAATGTGTTTAATTAGATTCGCTAATGTGTTTAAGAAATGGTTAATTATGTCTGGTAATGTGGTTAATTAGGTTCAAGTACTGTGGTTAATTATGTTCGGTAATGTGGTTAATTATGTTCGGTAATGTGGTTAATTAGGTTCGGTAATGTGTTTAATTAGTTTCGGTAATGTGGTTAATTAGGTTCGCTAATGTGGTTAATTAGGTTCGGTAATGTGGTTAATTAGGTTCGCTAATGTGGTTAATTAGGTTCGCTAATGTGGTTAATTAGGTTCGGTAATGTGGTTAATTATGTTCGGTAATGTGGTTAATTAGGTTCGGTAATGTGTTTAATTAGTTTCGGTAATGTGGTTAATTAGGTTCGCTAATGTGGTTAATTAGGTTCGGTAATGTGGTTAATTAGGTTCGCTAATGTGGTTAATTAGGTTCGGTAATGTGTTTAATTAGGTTCGGTAATGTGGTTAATTAGGTTCGCTAATCTGGTTAATTAGGTTCGGTAATGTGGTTAATTAGGTTCGGTAATGTGTTTAATTAGGTTCGGTAATGTGTTTAATTAGGTTCGGTAATGTGTTTAATTAGGTCCGGTAATGTGTTTAATTAGGTTCGGTAATGTGGTTAATTAGGTTCGCTAATGTGGTTAATTAGGTTCGGTAATGTGTTTAATTAGGTTCGGTAATGTGGTTAATTAGGTTCGGTAATGTGGTTTATTGGGTCCGGTAATGTGGTTAATTAGATTCGGTAATGTGTTTAATTAGGTTCGGTAATGTGGTTAATTAGGTCCGGTAATGTGGTTAATTAGGTTCGGTAATGTGTTTAATTAGGTTCGGTAATGTGTTTAATTAGGTTCGGTAATGTGGTTAATTAGGTTCGGTAATGTGGTTTATTAGGTTCGGTAATGTGGTTAATTAGGTTCGGTAATGTGGTTAATTAGGTTCGGTAATGTGGTTTATTGGGTCCGGTAATGTGGTTAATTAGGTTCGGTAATGTGTTTAATTAGGTTCGGTAATGTGGTTAATTCGGTTCGCTAATCTGGTTAATTGGGTTCGGTAATGTGGTTAATTAGGTTCGGTAATGTGTTTAATTAGGTCCGGTAATGTGTTTAATTAGGTTCGGTAATGTGGTTAATTAGGTTCGCTAATGTGGTTAATTAGGTTCGGTAATGTGTTTAATTAGGTTCGGTAATGTGGTTAATTAGGTTCGGTAATGTGGTTTATTGGGTCCGGTAATGTGGTTAATTAGGTTCGGTAATGTGTTTAATTAGGTTCGGTAATGTGGTTAATTAGGTCCGGTAATGTGGTTAATTAGGTTCGGTAATGTGTTTAATTAGGTTCGGTAATGTGTTTAATTAGGTTCGGTAATGTGGTTAATTAGGTTCGGTAATGTGGTTAATTAGGTTCGGTAATGTGGTTAATTAGGTTCGGTAATGTGGTTAATTAGGTTCGGTAATGTGGTTTATTGGGTCCGGTAATGTGGTTAATTAGGTTCGGTAATGTGGTTAATTAGGTTCGGTAATGTGGTTAATTAGGTTCGGTAATGTGGTTTATTGGGTTCGGTAATGTGGTTAATTAGGTTCGGTAATGTGTTTAATTAGGTTCGGTAATGTGGTTAATTAGGTCCGGTAATGTGGTTAATTAGGTTCGATAATGTGGTTAATTAGGTTCGGTAATGTGCTTAATTAGGTTCGGTAATGTGTTTAATTAGGTTCGGTAATGTGGTTAATTAGGTTCGCTAATGTGGTTAATTAGGTTCGGTAATGTGTTTAATTAGGTTCGGTAATGTGGTTAATTAGGTTCGGTAATGTGGTTTATTAGGTTCGGTAATGTGGTTAATTAGGTTCGGTAATGTGGTTAATTAGGTTCGGTAATGTGGTTTATTGGGTCCGGTAATGTGGTTAATTAGGTTCGGTAATGTGGTTAATTAGGTTCGGTAATGTGGTTAATTAGGTTCGGTAATGTGGTTTATTGGGTTCGGTAATGTGGTTAATTAGGTTCGGTAATGTGTTTAATTAGGTTCGGTAATGTGGTTAATTAGGTCCGGTAATGTGGTTAATTAGGTTCGATAATGTGGTTAATTAGGTTCGGTAATGTGCTTAATTAGGTTCGGTAATGTGTTTAATTAGGTTCGGTAATGTGGTTAATTAGGTTCGCTAATGTGGTTAATTAGGTTCGGTAATGTGTTTAATTAGGTTCGGTAATGTGGTTAATTAGGTTCGGTAATGTGGTTTTGTGACACAGAGATATGGAGGGGACCGTTACCCCCGATGATATATCCAACGCAGAGAAAGTCGACAGGCCCGACGGGAGAACCCCACCTAACAGAAGGGGAGTCTTCACAACAACCATCGAACACGCTAGAAGTACAACCGATGGGAATGAATGGCAACACTCATCAATGCGCTTAAGACCACGATCGAGCTGCCACCAGTGGAGCTGTTCAAATTCGATGGTAGTAAGCGGGAGGAATACCTGCAATTCTGGCATATGTACAGCAATGAAATACTAACGAAGAACTTGACGCAGGCGGAGTGCCTTAAATACTTACAAGTCTACACAGGGGGGCCAGCATACAACATCGTGAGGCAGTACCAAGGTATTGAAGGAGGATTCACGACTGCATGGCGAGCCCTGGACGTAGGGTGGAGTGAAAAAAAATTTTTTCTTTATTTTTAAGGGAAGCACTATTTTTCTGATGCCAAATCGGTCTAAACTAACTTTGCAAAAAAATTTTTGATTTCGAAAAATTCTAAGCGGGCCTCACTGCTGCTGCGCTGGAA
Organism: Nemertoderma westbladi; assembly: GCA_032718475.1. Taxonomy (NCBI): domain Eukaryota; kingdom Metazoa; phylum Xenacoelomorpha; order Nemertodermatida; family Nemertodermatidae; genus Nemertoderma; species Nemertoderma westbladi. The sequence continues at coordinate 54,492 of JAUCBJ010008019.1, forward strand.
AATTTCAAATTTTTGAGAAGGCAATGCCAGTTTTGAAAATCCCAGATATTTTGTATTTTTGATAAAAGTTAAGGAAGATGAAAAAATATTTAATGTCAAATAGGTTGGAAACGAACACAAAATGTGAAATTGTGATTTTCATATAAATCTACCCCAGCCTCATGGCCTTTAAAATTTTGCAAAATTTGCCAAATAACACCCTTAAAAAAAGCAAACCTACTTTGTGGTCTCTATAGTTGAAATCGATTTACTGTGGTTTGGAGTTCTTCCTGAGTGAAAACCAAGTCCCCTGATTTGTTTACAACTATATTTCAATACTAGAAACCCAGCTAGCTGGCTGTGAATTTACCTTTGGATCAAATACCCAATAAGTATATTATAAACAACTGTAGGTATAGGAAGAAGGATAATTCTAAATTTGGAATACTAGTAAAACAGTAAAGCACTAGAAAAACAGATGATAAACACTGTAATGCACCCGGAAAAAGTAAAATTATTGATCAACAGGAAATTTAATACATGTATTACACTGAATTGGTAATCCTCGCATAGCACACCATTAAGTAATCTCCGTTAAATATAGGGACAACTATAAACTGTCCAGAAAATAGTGAAAAAATGATTGGCATTAAATAGCATTACATTTGAAACAGTCTGCATGTGTGCTGTGCACTTCTTACTGAATCTTTAATTGTTATACCGAAATCGCATAATTTTAATCTCACTCTGCCACTACTAATAGCGTAATGGACGCCGAGGGTTTTATCAAGCTACAAGATGATATAATATCCCTTATGAGGGAGTTTAAACGGAAAAAAGGAGTATCAAATGAGGATGAGAAAAACTTCCTTGACACGATCCGGCAAATGTCATCAATGTACACTACGGCGATAGGCAAGGTTGCCATCGCACGCGAGGCAACAATTCAAGCGAAGGATGATCTAATCAAATTGACCAAGGCGAGCACTGCTGTCGCGGCTCCGTCAACATCGCCAAATCAACTACCTACCGCATTCCTTCACCACCCCCCATCACAACCGCAGTATGCCACTGTGGTAGGAGCTGGCATACCTTCTCGCCAACCACCACAGGGAGTAAACCCTGCGCGATATCAACTCCATCGACCGCCTCCCCACGAACAACCAATTCGAGGCACCAAGGTCGCTACTAGTCTATCTGTTGCTCCGCCTCGGTCAGTTCAACCTGCACCTCAACTAAGGTTGGCCCACATATATATCGGGAGATTCTCGCCCACAGTCTCCGCCGACGAAGTTAAACAATATCTCCGAGATGAAAATTTACATTTCACTGATGTGGTGGAACTGCCCAAGCCATTAGTTTCCGATGCTATTGGTGAGGAACAAACACGATCTTTCCATGTGACCTGCAGCCAAGAGGACCGTGATACCCTTATGGACCCCGCCAACTGGGAAGAAAACTGCGTAATACGTAACTACTGATTATCAGCTGCAGAACGCGAAGCCTTCGGACTCAACCCTCGTCGACTGTACTCAACTGCTCCACGGCAAGGTCAAGGTGTTTGACTCGCTAATACAAGTAATACCAATACAACGGATTCTCCGACTGTTCTAACAACTCATAGTAAAAATAAGAGTGTCCCAGTTAGGTCTGTTTTAAATAGTTCAATCGAATGTTGTAGTGGCTGTCAAAAAACTTACTGGTATGCAGCCAGTTTTAAAAAACACTCAAGAATCTGTCAGAAACTGGCGATACTGATCAACCTTGAAAACTTTCAGGAACTTCCATTTAATCCAAGCAGTTCTTCACGACCACACCCACCACGTAATGGGGGTTCAATAAACATTGTATTGTGGAACGTGGAAGGAGCAAACTCAACCATAGTAACCACATCCGATGATACTTTCACAGAAACTGAAAACCGAGAACCGAAACTATGTCACCTGACCTTGTCATCCCAGGATTTTCCTGTCACAACATTCCCAGTGAAAAAGGAGAACAGGGCCGTCCCAAGGGTGGTATTTCTATTGCTTTCAACACAAAACTCGCCACCTCTCAACAGATGTTATACAAAAGCTCTTCGCTAATTTCAGTTCAATCGTCACATATTGCAATCATAGGAGGATACTACACTCCAGCAACTGATGTTACCGACATTATTCTAGAACTACACTCTGTTATAAAGCTCACTCGTTCCAAGTGCGACAAACCAATACTCCTCGCTGGCGATTTCAACTGCCGACTTGATGGATGTTAAGACCAGATAGCCTATGCGGGTAGAAACGGAATTTGTCACCGATGTGTGGTAGGGGGACACAAAGTTGAAGAGTGTAAGGAGACACCAATAAGATTCGGTCAAGGCAGAGGTCAAACAATGGCGACAAGCACCATGGGAGTGAAGAGAAGGGGAACGGTACTACTCGGGGCGGTACCGGTGAGGGTGACGTTGATGCTGGTCGACAGTGGGGCAGCCTTCACGCTGGTGGAGAATTGGGTGGCCAAGGAGATAGGGTTGCAAACGAGGCTGAGTAGGATGGCAGTAATTACTATCGCGAGCAAGGATGAGGTCCTGGAGATGAGAACGGGACGGTGCGAGATATCAGCAATAGCACCTGGATGTGATTATGGGGCGACCATCGACCCCATTCAAATAATAGAATCAATTAATATAAACGCCAGGCGGCCCACCAGGATCGAGGTCGAGCAATACTGGTTCCTGGACGATATCGATTCCTCAATACCCGAAGTGGACGTCCCGAAGGTATCCATCATAGTCGGTATGGACTGTCCGACGGCCCACGAGAGAGTACGGACTATATTCGGAGAAAATAAACAGAGGGATCTGATGGCGATTCTTACGCCGTTCGGATGGATGCTTAGCGGCCCAATTAAAACCAAGATTCCATTCGGGGTGTCGGAGACATCAGGGTGCATGTTTGCAGGCACAATGAGGGAGATGGAGGATGAAGGAGCAGAGGAGCAACTTAAGAGGCTGCTGCGGCAGGACTTCGAAGGATTAGAGGAGGCCTGGGTCGGAACCTCGGTAGAAGACAAACAAGCGATAGAGAGCGTAAAGAATTCTATGAAGTGCAGAGGGGGACGGTACACCATAGGGATTGTGTGGAAACAACCAAAGCTACCGTTACCAGATAACAAAGGGATGGTACTCACGAGGCTCCGCAAACTGAAGCAGACGCTCAGACGGAGCCCCGAGAAGGACGAGTATATCCACAAAACAATTAGGAAATATGTTGAAAAGGGATGGGCCGTGGAGTTACCGGTCGACGAGCCAAACACGGACAGGACCTACTATTTGCCACGGCACGTGGCCTTGGATCCGAGGAAGGGTAAACTGTGGATGGTGGTCAACGCGTCGGCCAAAACGAATGGTAAAAGCCTAAACGACTATCTGCTGGCGGGCCCCAACATCTACAACTCGGGGATAGAGGTCCTGGTGCAATTCAGAAATGGAAGGCATGCCTTCACGTGCGACATTGAAGGCATGTTCAACCAAGTCCGTATGACAGAAGAAGACAGCGATAGTCAGCGCTTCCTATGGTACAACGGCGACGAAAAACCGTCTGAGATACCGATGTATAAAATGGTGGTGCAAAACATGGGGGCCAAGTCATCCTCATTCACAACAACTACGGCTGTAAGAGATACGGTAGAGGGCAATGAAGGAGAGTATAGTGCAAAGGCGAGCGACATGATTCGACTTTCTATGTAGATGACGGGATGGGATCTGGAAACATGGTTGAAGAAATACTGGAGATAAGGCGCGAGGTTCGCGACATCCTAAAAGGATCTGGGTTCAACCTTACTAAGTTCCAGTCCAGCTCTGAGGAATTTATGAAGGCCATAGAAGACAAACGACCAGAGTCAACCAATGGACAATCCCACAACGGCAAAGGGACAGGTTTTGGTGAACAAGAGAGTGGAGTCTCAGCAAAAGGCACTAGGGATCGTGTGGAACCGGGAGACGGACGAGTTGGAGTATCAACTAACCCAAGAGGGCGCAGAGATCCACACTAAGCGGGTTATGTGTCGTACATAGCAAGGATATACGATCCCCTAGGCCTAGCATCCCCATTGTTAGTCACGGGGAAGCAAATATTAAAGAAAGTATATAAGTTAAAGGATGAGTGGGATGCGGAGGTCCCGGAAGAAATAAGTAGACAGTGGAGTAAGTGGACGGGGGGTCTAGAGGAAATGGGGACGTACAGCATGCCATGTGTGTATTTCCCGTACAGAAACATGACGGACCTGGATCTGCATATGTTTTCCGACGCATCATTGAAAGCGTATGGAGCGGCACTTCATTTGGTACAGCGACGGGGGGCTCATATGCCCATACTTGCATTTAGTAAAGCGAAGTCGACGCCACCAGATTCAACATCAGTGCCGAAACTCGAGCTGACAGCTGCGAGGTTAGGAGTAAGGGCGACAGCTTACTTGATGGACACTATACCCAACATAGTGGAGACACACTACTGGACGGACTCCATGGTAGTGTTAGGGTGGCTACATAATGAGAAGACAAGGTACCCTATATTCGTCGCAAACAGGATAGATGAGATAAGGGTGACGACTGATCTAGAAAGGTGGCATTACTGCCCTACCGATGACAATTCAGCAGATCTGTTATTGAGGGGTGTTGGACGCCGCACTTTCTCGAAGAAGGAAGAGGAAGTAGTAGCAGAGGAAGTAGTAACAGAAGAGGAGGGAGAGGATTCAGAAGGGGAAGAGATATACAGCCAGTTAGCAAGGGAGATCAAGGAGGTGCCACCGAAATCGAAGGAACTATGCGATAATCCGTCGGATAGGTTGCTCAGTTACAGCTCCAGCTGGTTCAAGACTAAGAAGTTGGTAGCATATTTGTGGGCCTATGGGGATTTCCTCAGGGGAGTTGGCAAGGATACCAAAAGGACACCAACCATCGATCTGGAACGAGCGGCTAAAGCCGTAATACGATATGAACAAAGAAAGGGGTATGCCGACGAAGTGGACAGAGTCAGCAAGCAACAACACCTTCATCGAGACAGCGAGCTCAACACGCTGTCCTCGCAGTTGAACGACGGCGGGATACTGGTGATGAATTCCAGAGTGGTGAACAACAACAGCTTAATTAATAATTAAATGCTTGAGTTAATACAATTATTTTATTCTTTAATTGTCAAGCTGAAGTAAAAAACCTTACCGGTAGGTATGCCAGTACAGTACGATACAAATACTAAAATAAAAAAAAAAGATGCTGTCGCTACGACCGCGCGTTACCTGAAGCAACAGGGCCTGATTGCTGTGCCGTTTGACAAGGGGAACGGCTATTGTGTTATGAGGAAGGAGTCGTATCTGACCAAGGCTGATACTCTCATCGCCGACCCCGCCAAGTTTGGTCCCCCTCCAGGCCGCCCGGGTGCTGTGAAGATCGATATTTACCGTCGTAGGGCCGAGGTTATACGGGACGAGGTCACCAGTATTGTGGGTAAGGAGAGTAAGGAACTCCTAGCCAAGTTACTTCCGCGCAAGGATACTACTCCCCCGAGGCACACCGGCCTCGCTAAGGTCCACAAGGCTGGTGTCCCCTTCCGCCCAATAACTTCAATGCCCGGCAGCATCTTCCACCCTGTCGCTGAGTACCTCAGGGACATGTTGCAGGTGCTGCCAGAGGGTAGGATTGGTACTAACAGCGCCGGGGCTGCCGATCGTCTCGCCGAGCTGGATGTAGAACCCACGGACCGCCTCTACTCCCTGGACGTAGTTAGTTTATTCACTAACGTTCCACTCAAGGAGGCGGTGCAGCTTGCTGCTGATCTACTGTACGAGCAACATCCTGACCAGCCTATCAACAAGGACCAATTTATTCGTCTTATGTTGGTTGCTACACAGGATGTTGTATTCCTGGATCACCGTGGTAACTACCGTTGTCAGAGGGATGGTGTCGCCATGGGCTCCCCTTTGGGTCCCATACTCGCCAACATCTTTCTGTCACAGTTCGATGAGCAGATTGCGGCGGGTACCAAGCTTAGCGATAGGTACGTTGATGACGTGTTTAGCGTTGGTAGTAACGACCCCACTGAGAAGCTGAGAGAGGTCAATGCCCTCCACCCCAATCTTAAGTTTACACTTGAGTTGGAGGAACAGGGCCGCTTGCTTTTCCTTGATTTGGTTGTGTCCCGTACTGACCACGCGCTTGCGACGGCATGGTACCGCAAGCCTACAGATACTGGGCTTGTTCTTAATGCTACTGCGTGTGCCCCTGAGGCATACAAACGGGGGGGTAGTTCGTGGAATGTTTCATCGCATTTTCAATAAGGATGTAAGGGCAGGGATGGCTCCCAGCTCCATTCTGCAATTGGCGAAGCTAACACCATTCTTAGCAATAACCAATATACAAATGCGATGATTCAACGTGAGCTTACCGCCGTCCGTGCCGCTAGGGGGCGTCCTGGAAATTGTAGTGAGAGCGAGGTGACTGCGGTTGCACCCACTGAGGTCATTGACCTGGTGGATCCAGCACCCGTAGATAATCCCAGGCCTATCATCTGAAGTTTGAGTACCGCGGTCGGGCTACCGAACTTTTCGTTCGTAGGCTACGTGGTCTAGTACCGAGATCTTGCGCACGGCCAGTGCGGTTTGTTTACACAACTGCCAAACTGCGCCAATCACTGCCATCATTGAAACATCGGGTTCCCGATATTCTGGCTTCTAACGTCGTGTATTCATTTGCTTGTCCCTCTTGTAAGGGGGAATATGTTGGACATACCATCCAGCACTTATTTGAACGCGTTAGACAGCATCAGGACGGGTCGGCCAATGATGGTAGTGAACAAGGCAAGACAGTTCACAACCATATCATGACGCACCGCGGGGAGCCCAACACACGTTGGTTGACTGACTGGCGAGAGTTGTTCAAACACTTCAAGGTTATTGCACGGCACCCTTTGCGTCCTGTCCTGCAAAAACTAGAAATGTTTTATATACACACTCGCCAGCCAGCTATTAACAAGCAGAAACGTGATTGGCGCAAGTTTGAGGTGCTGCTTCCCAGTGGTTAGACAGATATACCTTGTTTCACTTTACCGTGCCGTCTCCCTTGGGAACTTCTATATATTGTCTCCTTTCTAGCACTAGCTACTTGAGAAAGCCCCCATTGGGGCGAAACCTACTGATCAGCTGACAGCCGTCAGCTGATCACTGATTGCATGCAACGTCTAATGGTCAGTTGCTTTTTTATTTTAGTATTTGTATCGTACTGTACTGGCATACCTACCGGTAAGGTTTTTTACTTCAGCTTGACAATTAAAGAATAAAATAACAACAGCTTAGTTACTACTACAAGGTCGAGTGAACTTGGACAGTGGAAATGAGATCCTTCCAGGCTTCCCGATTCTCCATAGTTGTCGCAATTTCGTTTCTCCCAGTTCAGTATCCCTTTCAAGTTGATCTATATATGTTATGGCTGGTCGTCCATGACTACGCTTTCCATGAGTTGGTTGCCAGAGAAGTAGATATGGTATGACCTCGTCTTTACTTCGCCAGCAGTGCCCACTGAATCTTAATCTGCGTTCACGGAGGGTGGTTGATACAGGTGGTATTGTACCATAAAGCTCGGTGTTTGTCATCTGTTGTCTCCAGCTGATGTTTAGGGCTGCCCTTAGTAGTCTTGTGTAGCAACCATCTATTCGTTGTTCAAGTGATTTAGTCAGTGTCCAGGTCTCACCCCCGTATAAAAATACACTTTCCACTGTGGCTCGAAAGAACTTAGTCTTCAGGTGCCTGGAGAGATCTGATTTCCAGATGGTATCCATTTTTGATAGAGCTACTACCCAAGCCTTTGCTTTCCTAACTTCTATGTCCTTTTTGCTACTCTCTATCCATGATCCAAGGTACTGGAAGTCATCAACCTTCCTTAGTTGATTATTATCAATGGTTGTCAAGTTCCCATCAACATTAAATATCATGAATTCGGTCTTTGTAGCATTTATATGCAATCCAACCTCCTTAGCAGCCCTCTCCACTTTATTTAGTAGAAGCTGTGCATCTGCTAGCGTATTAGAGAGCAGGACGATGTCATCCGCAAAGTCGGTGTCTGTGACTGTAGTTGCTGGATATCTACTACTTCTGCGTTCTTGAAGTGTGAATCCCAGATCTTCACCCTTTTTGGCCGTCCTCATTGCGTAATCCAGCACAATTACAAATAGTAATGGTGCTAATGTGTCACCTTGCAGTACGCCAGCCAGGATTGAGAAAAACTCCGTTTCACCATCTGGTGAGAGTACCTGCGCTTCTGTGTCACAATATAACAATCTAATGCCAGCAACAATTACTTCTGGTATTCCATAAGCTCTTAGGATTTCAAGCATTTTACCTTTACGGATGGAGTCGAATGCCTTCTTGAAGTCCACAAAAGTCTGAATGACTGCGGGGAGATTCTTTGACTTAATTCCTTCAATCATTCTCCGTATTGCAAGTATCTGAGCTATTGTTGATCTACTTGGTCGAAATCCGTTTTGGCTCTTACGTAGTAGTTTCTCTATATGAGGCCTAATCCTATATAGAATCATTTTATTGTATATTTTGGCAGCTACCACAAGCAGACAGATCCCACGATAGTTTGTTGGTATGCCGAGGTCTCCTTTCTTGGGGAGAGGCTTTAGTTGACCTTTAGTCCAAATTGGTGGTGGCTTTTCCCCTTTTAACATCTGGTTGCAAACATTCAAGCGTATGCATTCATATGGGACTCCCTTAAATTGATACTACACGGAGGCACGAATCAGACCCTCACGGAGATACGAAGGACATTCTGGATCACCCAATTAAGGAAGATGGTGAAGGCGGTAGTGGGGCAGTGCCAGACCTGCCGACGGATGAAAAAGGAGAGGGCCGTACAGGAGATGGTGCCATTACCGGCCAACAGAGTGAGACATCACGACCCACCATTTACACACTGCGGCGTGGACATGTTCGGGCCGATTAAGATAATGGTGATGCGGAACACGGAGAAACGCTACGGCATTATCTTCGTCTGCAACAACACAAGAGCGGTGGGAATAGAACTTGCGCAGGATGCTACGGCGTCGGCATTTATTAATGCCTTGGAGAGGTTTGTAGCCCGCAGAAGGGGGATGCTAACGGTGTTATATTCGGATAATGGGACCAACTTCATGGGAGCGGAGAACGAGTTGGCCAAGGCCTTCGACATCCTAGAGGGAACCGATGTCAGGACGGCTATGATAAGATGTCAAATAAAGTGGGAAAGGAGAACGCCTTACGCGCCACATACATTAGGGTGTGTAGAGAGGCTTGTCGGAAGCTCCAAACATTTGATGACCAAACTGATGAACAACCACATGGTCACCGAGGATGTATTAAGAACGGTGTTAGCCAAGTGCAAGGGAATCATTAATAGCAGACCACTATACCCAGATAATGACGACCCAGAATCACTGGATGTCCAAACGCCATGGCATTTACTAATGGAGAGGCCGGCGGCGATCAACATGCAGGGTGTAGACCCGGATGACATACATTCGCGTCAAAGCTGGAAAGTCGCCAAGGCAATATGTGCAGAGTATTGGAGGAGATGGGTAGAAGAGTATCTTCCGACACTGCATAGGAGGAGTAAGTGGAGGAATACCAGTAGATAGTTAAAGAAGGGTGACTTGGTAATCGTCACTGACGACACAATTATCAATAAACAATGGAGACTAGCGAGAGTGGTAGATACTTACCCCGACGAGGACGGAAGAGTCCGGTCGGTGGAAGTGAGGATAGGAGGGAAGATAGGGGCCAAAGATAGGAAGACCTACATGAGGGCTGTAGGTAAGTGTTGCCTATTGGAAGGGTCACCTTAGAGTTTAGTCGTCCAATATGTTGGACTGAGGGGGGTTGGAATGGGGGCGAGACGCCCTTCCCACATATAAAAATATAAAAAAAAAATAAACAATAAGCAAATAATAAAATAAGAAGTAAGATAGCAGAAAGTAATAGTAGTATATAGTACGTAGCACTAAGTAGTAAAAGAGTAGAGAGTATGGTATATAGGCATACCATATAAGTAGTAGAGAGAGTATGGTATATAGGCATACCATGGAAGTAGTAAGAGAGTAGAGAGTATGGTATATAGGCATACCATAGAAGTAGTAGTAGAGAGAGTATGGTATATAGGCATACCATAGAAGTTGTAGTAGAGAAAGTATGGTATATAGGCATATCATAGAAGTAGTAGTAGAGAGAGTATGGTATATAGGCATACCATAGAAGTAGTAGTGGAGAGAGTATGGTATATAGGGATACCATAGAAGTAGTAGTAGGGTACATAGTACCGTAAGAATTAGAAGTTGTGGGCACTGAGGGCGCCACATAGTAAGAGAGTAGAGAGTATGGTATATAGGCATACCATAAGAGTAGTAGTAGGGTACATAGTACCACAGAGGCTGTGGGCATTGAGAGCGCCACGAAAGGGAGAGGGGGGCACATGGGTACAGCAGGATAGACCATGTAGGCCGCACGAGACAGACTATTGTACTGCACAGCCCATAGTGTTTGTTACAGGGCCAGGAAGTTGCCTGGTACGAAGCTAGCACAGTAGAGAATAGCTAGTTATCCCTGTATACAAACTAGAGGGGTTATCTAGGTTAAATAACCCACTGACAATTGATAATGGCACAGCAAGAGAGAATAAATAATATTAGGGGTAAAATTTAACAAATTATGGCAACTGTAGGCAGGGGGTTCTAGAATCATAATTAAAGTAACGGACAAAATTTGTAAATTTAGAAAAATTGGCACTTTGAGGGGCGTATATTTAAAATATACAACAAAAATTTAGGATTTAGGAGATAGGCCATTACATTACTGAACGAAACACAGACCATCTTGTTAAACGGCACTCATCTAATTGAGCCTTTGTAAGGCACCACCAACATGGTGAGCACGCGGGAAAGTTCGTAATGGCGGAGAGGTTAGTGAAGAAGAGAAAGATGGAGAGGACTGGAAAGGAGGTACTAGTAGACTTCATGCAGAGGCATCCGGAGGAGAAGACGAGGGGATACTACAAACTGCTACCGAAGGGTCACAAAGCGCGAGCGCTGCAGGACCACTTTAGGGAGATGCACGAGAGACGACTGGTCAGGACCTATGGGATGCCGTCATTGGACAACGCGATCCTCAAGCATTTTCGCTACGTAGTGAAGGGAGACGAAGCGAAGTTTGGGATACCGAAGTATCTGAGGGAATCACCGAGGAAGGAATGGAGGAGGTTTGCAGAGTCTGTGAGTAGGGGCGGATACATGGTCCTAGACGACGAAGGGACTGTGGAGGACGACAAGGGCTCGAGAAGAGGGTCAGCGGGATCGGCTAGAACCATACTACTGCATTTGGCTGCGCCAAACGGAGATATCTTTCTATTCGATCTGGGGACCTACGGGAAGAAGAGCGGGCTGAAGTTGAACCGGCTGCCTAGGGCGGTGCTGGACCTAGTGAGGGAGAAGACTACAGTGAAGGTGGGATCGGCGATCCGCGACAATGCGGAGAGGATCATCAGACCGGAGACCCCCAACCTCCTGGACATGCAAGCGGTCTATATGGCCATGACGGGGCCAGAGGGTTTGGGATTGGTAGAGAACACAGGACATTGTGGAGCAGTGGCGATGGGTCAACACATGGGGCTCGTCTGCCACAAGCCGATGGACTGGGGCAAGTTCAGGGAGGAGTACGGAGCGGAGCTGGTGAACTCGCTGAAATGGGGAGCAAGGCCAGGGAAGGGAAACAGGAGGTGTATCAGTTCTGAAGGGGAGCGATAAAGATATATCAGAAGAGATATATCCTACAGGAGGATTGGATAATGATAGGTTTATTAAACCTATTCATGGCCGTGGTTATCGGAAGAGAGCCAATGGCGTTTCTGCTATCAGGAGCATCTCTAAACAACAGGAGAGCCTTTAAGGTGGCCTTCAAAGGTCTGGTAGACCACCTGGGGCTGAAGGGCGAGTCGGTGTACTACGATAGCCGGCACCTAGTGGACAGAGAGGTGGACACGCCATACAAGAGGTGGGAGAAGCTGGAAGCGGATAGAATCGAGGAGAAGATGCTGGAAGAGATCGCTAGACGGGAAAGGAGGGAAGCAGACGAGAGAGAGGCGGATATAAGGGGAGAGAAGTACGAGTTCGAAGCCCAGGACTTGGACGAGCTAAGGTGAGGATCAGGGAGCTCAGGCGAGTTTCTGGGGGAGGAACTGGGATGGACGGAGGGATCACCGAAACAGTCGACATCAGATTGCAAGTGATGCCCATACCAGGGGGCTCTGAGGGCGATTTCGCAATGAAGAGACCGAGGGAGCAGGAAGGGTGGAAAGTTACGGGTGGAAACCGAGGCGGAAAGGGGCACAGTGGATCTACTGGGTTACTGGGTCCGGATCCACTCCCAGCAAGGGAGGAAGATGACGATGAGTTCGGGGAGATGCCGCCCATTGAGAGGATCGGCCACTCAGGTACGGACTGGGTGGGCGGGAGAGTGGTGATGGCCAGCGGGGCGAGAGCCTTCTGGGATAAACCCAGCAAGCGGGCCTGGGTGCACGAGGAGCCGGCGATGGATTTCGCAGGAAGCACGATCAGGCTGGGCGAGCAACCGGGAACGGCACCATGGGTAGTGTTTGGGGAGACGATGCTGAGGGGGGAGGAAGACGTCAATATGGGTAGGGACCACAGTGTCCAGATGTTTGCCTATCAACAGCTCCACAGACCTAGGAGACCGCTCGGGGCAAAGGATGACTTGGGGCGGGACGCGTTGATACACGGCTGTGACTACTGCGGGAGACTAACTCACCAGGAAAAGAGCTGCTTGTATCGATTTCAGAAGGGGACGAGCTGTCTCTACTGCCGCGAGTCGACCCATAGGATGGGTGCATATCCGAGGTTGCACAACCTCTGCTCAAAGTGCAACTTTCGAGGGCACTATGGGCGCCAGTGAGACTGGATGGACGATGAAGAGAAGTTTAAGATCTTTGAGGAGTGGGCCGACGTCGGTGTCATGAAGCGGCAGAGGATGAAGTCCCAGGAGTTCCGGCGGGGCTTCTTCAACATCAATCCGGGAGCCCACCAGGAGATTATCAAGTGGAGACTGCCTTTCACATATCAGGAGGTAGCGACAGCGGCATCGTATGGAGGAGTCATCAACACTCAGAGGTATTTGGATAGATGGACGCCAGAGAACAAGGGCGAGTTCAGGTATTTTCTGGTGGAACACATGCCTCAAGCGATGAAAATGATCCTGTGGGACGCTACCAGGGGGAAGCAGGAGGGGCACTCGGAGGGGCCACCTACAAAGCATTACCGGGAGTTGATAACACCAGCGCCCAAAGAACCGACGACGGGGCTTAGCAAGACGGTAACGGCAAGAATGAGGAGTCCCAGGGAGGACAAGCCAGAGGGAAGGAAGCGGCCCAGGCAAGATGATGACAGGGGCAAAGAACTAAGATTGTTCCCAAAGATGGGAGGAGCGAACTAGAACTCAGGGAAGGAGATGTGAATGTGCCTGGAAGGTACCACATGTGGGATAAATACGAACTCCTAAGTGCAAATAATTAAGTGCAATTAGTATGTACGTATGTAGATAATCAATATAATCAATATAAATATATAATCAATGTAAGTACTATAGTCATATACAACCTTTTCCAATTAGCTACTGGGACTGGGGACCAGTATGACAGGAAGACAAGACACTAGATGGATCACGCTTCTTGAGTGCGACGGCACAAAAGTGAGGCTCGTCAGGGGTAGATGGAGTAAGATGTCGGTAGAGTGCAAGGGAAAACGGGGAAGTATGGAGATGAGGTGTTGACGCGCGTAGAAGTGAGAGGAGTGCAATTCAAATGTGTGGAGCGAGCAGTGAGAGAGAGAATAAGGGACAACGAAATCCGTGAGAGAGAGAGTAAGGGACAGCGAGGTCCGTGAGGAAGATTAGAGTGAGGTAGTAGAAAATTATGTGAAGAGAGTAAGCACAACTGTCTCAAACAGAGACACCAGATACCTTGATGCAACATAGCTCGCGATTGCACCAAGGAAGGGTAGTAATAATACACCCAGGGGGGGCGGTCAGGAAAGCCGACCCCGAGAAAAGAACTCCACCCCACACCCAATATTAGGTTGGGTTCCAGCGGAATTGAAGCGCACTTAAGGTTGATGCTATCTTCTCACCGGGGGAGTGTAAGCGGATTCAATTCCATTGCATTATCCACCCGAAAATGGGACCAGTGGCATTTTACCAATATAGTTGGCGATACGAGATTACCAATAATAATCTCGCCTCATAACCAACTTTGGGGGGGGGGGGCACAAGCCCTAAAGCCACAGAGAGAGGTGAGAGGTCAAATCACCTCGGAGAGAGAACACAGCTAGTAGAGGCTAGCGGCAAGGGGGAAACACTCACAGGGGGTGCCAAAGTGACAATTAGTATATAAGCCAATAGCAGGCAGGGGAGCACGTGAACAGAGATAGGAAAGCATCCACTGGGTACAGAAGGCCAAGTAGAGTAAGAGGTGAAACCAATATCTGTGTGTATCAACCATATAATTATTCTGTATTACTGATTTACTGGTCAGTTCATTAATCACAGAGTTGCAGACCAGTCATAGTTTTCGACCGTCGCCAACCAATATCTATTACTGATTTACTGCTGTCATTCATTCTGTATTGCGATATCAATCACATTACTAATTCTGTGCTATTATAATTTGGAACATTAACATTGAGAAACATAAAACTCTGTTATTTTCCCGAACGGCTTTCAGCTAAAAGAACACTAGCCCAGCAGACCAGCAGTCAGGCGACGCGTACAAAATCTAACCCGGTCGGGATCTACGATCCCGTCACAGTTGTCTCCAGCTGATGTTTAGGGCTGCCCTTAGTAGTCTTGTGTAGCAACCATCAATTCGTTATTCAAGTGATTTTGTCAGTGTCCACGTCTCACCCACGTATAAAAGTACACTTTCCACTGTGGCTCGAAAGAACTCAGTCTTCAGGTGCCTGGAGAGATCTGATTTCCAGATGGTATCCATTTTTGATAGAGCTACCCAAGCCTTTGCTTTCCTAACTTCTATGTCCTTTTTGCTACTCTCTATCCATGATCCAAGGTACTGGAAGTCATCGACCTTCCTTAGTTGATTATTATCAATGGTTGTCAAGTTTCCATCAACATTAAAGGTCATGAATTCGGTCTTTGTAGCATTTATATGCAATCCAACCTCCTTAGCAGCCCTCTCCACTTTATTTAGTAGAAGCTGTACATCTGCTAGTGTATTAGAGAGCAGGGCGATGTCATCCGCAAAGTCGGTGTCTGTGACTGTAGTTGCCGGATATCTACTACTTCTGCGTTCTTAAAGTGTGAATCCCAGATCTTCACCCTTTGTGGCCGTCCTCATTGCGTAATCCAGCACAATTACAAATAGTAATGGTGCTAATGTGTCACCTTGCAGTACGCCAGCCAGGATTGAGAAAAACTCACTTTCACCATCTGGTGAGAGTACCTGCGCTTCTATGTCACAATATAACAATCCAATGCCAGCAACAATTACTTCTGGTATTCAATAAGCTCTTAGGATTTCAAGCATTTTAACTCTATGGATGGAGTCGAATGCCTTCTTGAAGTCCACAAAAGTCATGACTGCGGGGAGATTCTTTGACTTAATTCCTTCAATCAGTCTCCGTAGTGCAAGTATCTGAGCTATTGTTGATCTACTTATTGTTCGAAATCCGTTTTGGCTCCTACGCAGTAGTTTCTCTATGTGAGGCCTAATCCTATATAGAATCATTTTATTGTATATTTTGGCAGCTACCACAAGCAGACAGATCCCACGATAGTTTGTTGGTATGCCGAGGTCTCCTTTCTTGGGGAGAGGCTTTAGTTGACCTTTAGTCCAAATTGGTGGTGGCTTTTCCCCTTTTAACATCCGGTTGCAAACATTCAATAATGGTCTGTTTAGCACTCCGGTTTTCCATACCTCCGCTGGGATTTCATCTAATCCACTCGCTTTATTATTGGACATGCTTTTAATGCTTCTTTGGAGTTCGGCAGGTGTGAAGTCCCCTGTTTCTATAGGTAGTGTCTTGTCATATATTTTCCTTGTACGGCTGACCTCGATGTTTGGTGGCTGCCCAAGCAAGTTGCTGAAGTTATTTTTCCACTTCCCCACACGTTCTTCAGGACTATCGGCTTTGAGGCGCCCCTTTGCACAACTTTTCCGACCAGATACCTCATTTACAGTTTGCCAGGTAAGTCTTGATTGTTGCTGTATGTGAGCAGTTGTAATTGCTTCAATTGTATCCTGAATGTACTTTTCCTGGCTGTTGTTGTAGGCCAATTTAAGATCGTCCTTAGCTTTCTCAACCTTGTTAATGTTTTCGGTTGTTCGGTTTTAACTTTGTAGGCTATCTTAAGATCTTCTCTCTTACAAGTAACCTCAGAGTTTTGCCATGGCACATACTGTTTTTGTTTGGGTTTCTGGGGGATCTGCCTCTTAGCTGATGCCTTGTGGGGTGTTATTATATTCTGGTATATTGAATTGGTGGATTGGTCTTCATCCATTGACTGAAGTGCTTCAAAGCGGTTTTGAACTTCTACTGTATAAGCATCCTTTACAGCATTGTCAGTTCTGAGTTTCTCCCAGTCATATTTGATTTGCTTGTTTGTCCTGGGTTTGCTGGCTAATCCAATCTAAGCTAATCCAATAATGAATTAAAACATCTCAAATTCCGCAGTTGTTGAAAATAACGCTATGATTTTCAAATTAATCCGACTGTAATCATGGAATATAGAGGGATAATTAGAGGGCCTAACCGCCACGTTCGTGGGGTCTTCGTGGCTCGCCCCACACTGGGTACTGTATGTAGTCGTGGCACTATAATATTGCTTGTCATTACGAAGTATTTTAGTAGTTCAATAAAATAGGTTTCAAAATATAATGGATTTTTAATGTGATGTGTGTTCTATAATCATTGGAATCTTCTTGATAATTACAGAAAATTGCACTATTTTTACTGGAAGTTATCATATTATTCAAAGAAATTACTGCACCTTTCCCCTCATGTTTCCCGTTCTAATTATTCTGCGCTGCTCTATTACACTAAATACATACAGTATGTCCGGGCTCGGGGTTTGGTTATATATTCTCGGTAATAATAATTACTCGGAAAGTCTTAATCGCTATTATTCTTACCAACATATCATTTTAGCCCCCGAGGCTCAATACAACTTTTTAGTGGGAAGTGTAGCAGTTAATGCGAATGATTGAGTGGAATTATAGAGAAATGACTGACTTAAAATATAATTATTATTTTGTTAGTCGTAGCTAACGATACGACTAACGATCCATATCTGTGACTTATACGCGACTTATAAAAACGAAAGTCCGGCAGTTCGCATGATTTGTAGAGAGTAAATCTTTCCGCCAGGATGAAGATGGGTTTCTCCGAAAGGTAACAATGGTAACAGGGGGCTGCGCAACCGCCGCCCCCCCCCCCCCCCCCCCACCTCTACCCAGATTCTTCACCACTCATATTAACGTGGTGGCAAATATTCTGTATCTGAATATAATTGTTTCCTCGGCAATTCAACCAATTCATTAAAAACAATGTATGTGGGGCGAGTCAAAACTGCGAGCCATCAGATAAATTTTATAATTATACTATAGCCGTTTTCATAAAGTGGGTGTGTGTGGGGGGGGGGGGGGGGGGGGGGGTTGTGTGTCGGAAGCCATAATTGTCGGAAGCCAATATATAACTAGCCATAGTATAATTATAATTCTTCGCTAAGATGGCTTGCAGCTTTTGCTGCACGAAGGCACTCGTGTATGTCTCGGACATTTTAGAAAGGATTCGCTCTGGTATGTTATCCATTCGTTAGTGAAAAGAAGTTGGTTAATATAGTTATGGTTTGGGAGCTTCCCTGGGGTATTGATTGGTTCGTACTATGCAGTTTTAGAAGACGTTTTAAATTTGGTCAATAATTTGATGTCTGTTGCCGAAATCAATGGTAGTCGTTTCGGAAATCCAATAAGTGACTCATAATAATTATACACAGGGCGTCGTCGATAATACAGTTGGCTAATGTTGTTGAATCTATAACAGTAATATCAGCTGAACTGGGTGGCAGGGCAGGGGAGAGTAGAGTGCATTCTCCCTCCATCACATCGCAGCGACCCAAATTAAGTTGTTGATTTCACAATAAACCATGTCCGTCCATTTAGAGGCTTGTTCAAACACCGGATAGCCAAAAATGGGAAATAATTATCACCCCAGTTTGTCAGCTAGAAAGGTCAAGCTTACAAACAGGGAGCCTTGGCGTTGGAACCAAACTAGAGTCACATGACTGCGCAATCTACCAGGTATTACAGTAGAGCTATTGTGTATACTATTATATTAATGGTTGAGTGTACAACGGGGCAGCACTAGGCCACCTCCAATATTGTATTGTATGTGGATAACCTATTGGGGCAACATTCCAAATATCCTGTAGCCACAATGAGGAGAGAGAAAGTCACCTTATTGCCTAAAAAACAAAGTAAACCCATCCAATATGTTGAACATTAACTATAGTTAATGCCAGCAATCAATAGAAACTATCTACCCTGCCCAATCAGGATAGATCAGCTGCTTTCTCTCCCCGTGTGTAGCTTATACACAATGTCACCGTGAATTATAATTTAGTGTTGTCATCTGCATCCAAGAAAATCGGATTTGTCATGAAGACACTGCCATGAAGTACAATGACATTGGAAATGGATGGACGTTAGTAACAATCTCAGCAGTAAGAAACTCGGCCAATGCATCAATTGGTGGAGTAGGAATTCTGCTAAGCCCATTTGCACTTAAGACCCTAAACAACATCGAATCTATAAATTCCAGGGTTATGATCGCAACATTTGATGGGAATCCAAAGGCAACAGTTATATGTTGCTACAGTCCAACCAATGCCTCAGAGCCAGAACAAGCAGTCAAGTTTTATGAAAATCTGACTGAACTTATAAAGGACATTCCGAAACACAATGTTAAAGTCATTGCTGGTGACCTGAATGCGCAAATTGGCCCCGATGACATCAAGGGTTACACCTATGACACCAGTTCTAGCAGAAATGGGTACTTCCTCTTAGACCTAATGGAAGAATGTGAACTGATACCAACAAACAACACATTCGGAAAGAGTAAGGGGAAGCTATGGACCTTTCAATACCCCAATGGAACCAAAGCACAACTGGATTACATCCTTATAAAAAAAAAGTGGAGAAACAGCATGATCAACTGCGAGGCATACAGCTCGTTCAACCTAATTGGTTCGGACCACAGAATTGTGACTGCAGAGATCAGACTTAGTTTGAGAGCCAGCAAACCCAGGACAAGCAAGCAAATCAACGATGACTGGGAGAAACTCAGAACTGACAATGCAGTAAAGGATGCTTACACAGTAGAAGTTCAAAACCGCTTTGAAGCACTTCAGTCAATGGATGAAGACCAGTCCACCGATTCAATATACTAGAATATAATAAAAGCCCGCAAGGAATCAGCTAAGTGGCATATCCCCCAGAAACCCAAACGAAAACAGTATGTGCCATGGCAAAACTCTGAGGTTAGTTGTAAGAGAGAAGATCTTAAGATAGCCTACAAAGTTAAAACTGAACAACCGAAAACATTAACAAGGTTGAGAAAGCTAAGGCCGATCTTCAATTGGCCTACAACATCAGCCAGGAAAAGTACATATCGGGTAAAATTAAAGCAATTACAACTGATCACATACAGCAACAATCAAGACTTTTACCTGGCAAACTGTAAATGAGGTATCTGGTCGGAAAAGTTGTGCAAAGGGGCGCCTCAAAGCCGATAGTCCTGAAGAACGTGTTGGGAAGTGGAAAAATCACTTCAGCAACTCGCTTGGGCAGCCACCAAACATCGATGCCAGCCCTACAAGGAAAATAAATGACAAGACACTACCTATAGAAACACGGGACTTCACACCTGCCGAACTCCAAAGAAGCATTAAAAGCATGTCCAATAATAAAGCGAGTGGATTAGATGAAATCCCAGCTGAGGTATGGAAAACCGGAGTGCTAAACAGACCATTATTGAATGTTTGCAACCGGATGTTAAAAGGGGAAAAGCCACCACCAATTTGGAGTAAAGGTCAACTAAAGCCTCTCCCCAAGAAAGGAGACCTCGGCATACCAACAAACTATCGTGGGATCTGTCTGCTTGTAGTAGCTGCCAAAATATACAATAAAATGATTCTATATAGGATTAGGCCTCACATAGAGAAACTACTGCGTAAGAGCCAAAACGGATTTCGACAAAGTAGATCAATAATAGCTCAGATACTTGCACTACGGAGACTGATTGAAGGAATTAAGTCAAAGAATCTCCCCGCAGTCATGACTTTTGTGGACTTCAAGAAGGCATTCGACTCCATCCATAGAGGTAAAATGCTTGAAATCCTAAGAGCTTATGGAATACCAGTGAACGGAATACCAATACGGTGAAGATCTGGGATTCACACTTCAAGAACGCAGAAATAGTAGATATCCGGCAACTACAGTCACAGACACCGACTTTGCGGATGACATCGCCCTGCTCTCTAATACGCTAGCAGATGCACAGCTTCTACTAAATAAAGTGGAGAGGGCTGCTAAGGAGGTTGGATTGCATACAAATGCTACCAAGTCCGAATTCATGACCTTTAATGTTGATGGAAACTTGACAACCATTGATATTAATCAACTAAGGAAGGTCGACGACTTCCAGTACCTTGGATCATGGATAGAGAGTAGTAAAAAAGGACATAGAAGTTAGGAAAGCAAAGGCTTGGGTAGCTCTATCAAAAATGGATACCATCTGGAAATCAGATCTCTCCAGGCACTTGAAGACTAAGTTCTTTCGAGCCACAGTGGAAAGTGTATTTTTATACGGGGGTGAGACCTGGACACTGACTAAATCACTTGAACAACGAATTGATGGTTGCTACACAAGACTACTAAGGGCAGCCCTAAACATCAGACAACACATGACAAGCACATGACAAACGCCGAGCTTTTTGGTACAATACCGCCTGTATCAACCACCCTCCGTGAACGCAGATTAAGATTCAGTGGGCACTGCTGGCGAAGTAAAGACGAGGTCATACCAGATCTACTTTTCTACAGGAAAAGGGCCCCCTGGACTGACAACAAAATCCAGAAGTGCCGAAATGACCTATATAAGGCGCAGAAAGAGTCCCGACTCAAACAGACTACAGCGGCCAAGAATGCAGTTAAGGCTGCATCTAGGTCCCTGAACAGGCAGTACTCTGTTAATCTACAGCAGCTAATAAACCAACAGGTTGATGCCATCAATCATGCTGACGACAGCAGGCAATCATCCCAGGCATGGAAATCGATCAACTTGGTTACTGGGCGGAAAAGCCAACCAAACACCAAAGTTAAGGCTGAATCACCAACCGATCGCCTCAATGGTTGGAAGGCCCAGTTTGAAAAGCTCCTCAATAATGACAGGGTATTGCCTGATAACTTTATAGAAGTAAAAGTGTCTGAGTCTGTACTCCCAGATATTCCCATTGGCGATATCTCCTTTGCAGAAGTGAAGGCTGCTGCAAAGAGCATTAAGACCAATCGTACCAGTGGAGTAGATGGTGTTCCCCCTGAGGTCTTTAAAATACCTGAGTGTTTAAAGCTCATCTATCCCATCATAGTAGACATGTACCGACAACAAGAGTCCCACAAGAAATGAAAATAAATAAGTTGGTGCCAGTTCCCAAGAAGGGCAATCTAACACTCTATGGTTCTTTTCGGGGAATCTCATTGATCTCGATTGCTGCAAAGCTATACAATAGAATTCTATTAAATCGCATCAGGGATCCCATTGAGAGACTGCTCCGTGGAAATCAGAATGGGTTCCGTAAAGGTCGAGGGACCATGGAGCCCATTTTGGCACTTAGAAGGATAATTGAAGAGTTATCAAAAAAGAAAGACAGGCATCTGGCTGTTATCTTTGTTGACTTCTTTAAGGCCTTTGATTCAGTCTCTCGCTCACGTATGTTCAGCATACTTTCATTATATGGGATTCCTGATGAAATTATTGCAGCAATCAGATCAGTATACGATGGTTCGACAACATTTGTGTCTACTGTTGACGGTGACACAGAACGATTTGAAGTGTTATGGGGCGTTCTTGTTCATGGTTCTGGTTCTTGTTCATAATTGTGGTTGACTATGTTCTACGCATGTCCTTAGATCATCATAATGATGATGGGGTGATGATAACTCCACCTACTGGCTCCAGAAGTCGAGGAAATCCTGCCAAGTACCTAACTGATCTAGACTTTGCTGATGACTTAGGAGTACTCTCAGAATCACTAGAGGGAGCCCAACGGCTTCTCAGCTCATTAGAACATGCTGCTTCTAGTGTTGGTCTTTTTATTAACTCCAGAAAGACCAAAATTTTGACAGTTAACTTTGAAAGTCCTCAGCAATTCTCTGATCGGATGAGCATAAGCTCAAAGGATGGTATGCTTGAGCATGTGGACGACTTCTGTTACCTGGGATCATGGATCCGGAAGTCAGGTGAGGACCTTCGAATACGTAAGGGAAAGGCATGGGCAGCCTTGAATAGGCTTTCCAGGATGTGGAAGTCACCGAGAATTAATCGGAAACTTAAGGTCCGATTATTTAGAGCAGCAGTAGTTCCAGTACTCCTCTATGGGAGTCCATGCTGGGCTCTAACTGCAGAGGACACCAAATCTCTGGATGGCACATTCACAAGAATGCTACGCCGGGTTCATTGTGTCAAGTACAATGCACACATCTCCAACCAGACACTATATAACATTGGAGGTGTCTCATTGGTTCCCCCAAGCTTGACACTAGAACAAAATCGCCTCCGCTTTGCAGGACATTGCTTTCGCCGTGAGGACCAGCCAGTGCATAATCTTGTACTTTGGCAGCCTCATGGAGTGAATAAGCATGGTGGACAGCCCATGACTTTCTTGAGACGCATCTTAAAGGACACTGGCCTTGAAGATGCGGATGATCTAGCAAATGTCATGTAGTGTCATGTAATGTCATGTAGTGTCATGCCATGTAGTTGTTGCGCCGCAATTTTGTCGACAAGCCGGCGCAGCATTCTTAAAAATGCAGCTGCAATGCAGCATGCCGATCCTAGTAGTAGTAGTACTTTTCTGGCAACCAACTCATGGAAAGCGAAGTCGTGAACGACCGGCCATAACATATATAGATCAACTTGAAAGGGATACTGAACTTGGGAGAAACGAAATTGCGACAACTATGGGGAATCGGGAAGCCTGGAAGGATCTCATTTCCACTGTCAGAGTTCGCTCGACCTAGTAGTAGTAGTACTTTTCTGGCAACCAACTCATGGAAAGCGAAGTCGTGAACGACCGGCCATAACATATATAGATCAACTTGAAAGGGATACTGAACTTGGGAGAAACGAAATTGCGACAACTATGGGGAATCGGGAAGCCTGGAAGGATCTCATTTCCACTGTCAGAGTTCGCTCGACCTAGTAGTAGTAGTTTCCATCTCTCTTATTGAGAAGCGCATTAGTGTTTACGTTGTTGTCGGGACAACATTATTATTATTTGTTGTTATTATAGGACAGTATTATATTATTGACCCAGTCTTCAGCGCAAAATTAACGGTAGTTATTCTTGTTGTTATGGTTACAGTATGTTAGGTATGTTTATTACACTACATTATTGTACCGTTAATTTTTGCGCTGAAGATGTAACGAATAGTTTGAAATGTTAGAATATAACGAAACGTCCGTTTTTGCATTGTAAGCTTATTATTTTTAATATGGTTTCAACATTCTACCAACTTGTTCTAGTAATTTTGACACTACTACGATTTAGATTCCCCTCTGGGACCTCGGAAAGACAAGAAGCTAGTTCTCCCCAAAGTCTAGGTCAGCAGGAACATCATCTGTCCCCTCCAGTAGCAGTAAATACATACCCCTAATCTCAGTGGCATTGTATCACCCCCGTTAAGTATCCGGCCCCAGCAACACTGCAAGACTCAGCTGGTTACCGTAACAACCATCTTAGTTGTTCGCATGACTTAGTACTACTAGGATCGGCATGCTGCATTGCAGCTGCATTTTTAAGAATGCTGTGCCGGCTTGTCAACAAAATTGCACCGCCACAACTCCCTATCACCCATGACATTTGCTAGATCATCCGCATCTTTAAGGCCAGTGTCCTTTAAGATGCGTCTCAAGAAAGTCATGGGCTGTCCACCATGCTTATTCACTCCATGAGGCTGCCAAAGTACAAGATTATGCACTGGCTGGTCCTCACGGCGAAAGCAATGTCCTGCAAAGCGGAGGCGATTTTGTTCTAGTGTCAAGCTTGGGGGAGCCAATGAGACACCTCCAATGTTATATAGTGTCTGGTTGGAGATGTGTGCATTGTACTTGACACAATGTACCCGGCGTAGCATTCTTGTGAATGTGCCATCCAGAGATTTGGTGTCCTCAGCAGTTAGAGCCCAGCATGGACTCCCGTAGAGGAGTACTGGAACTACTGCTGCTCTAAATAATCGGACCTTAAGTTTCCGATTAATTCTAGGTGACTTCCAAATCCTGGAAAGCCTATTCAAGGCTGCCCATGCCTTTCCCTTACGTATTCGAAGGTCCTCACCTGACTTCCGGATCCATGATCCCAGGTAACAGAAGTCGTCCACATGCTCAAGCATACCATCCTTTGAGCTTATGCTCATCCGATCAGAGACTTGCTGAGGACTTTCAAAGTTAACTGTCAGAATTTTGGTCTTTCTGGAGTTGATAAAAAGACCAACACTAGAAGCAGCATGTTCTAATGAGCTGAGGAGCCGCTGGGCTCCCTCTAATGATTCTGAGAGTACTCCTAAGTCATCAGCAAAGTCTAGATCAGTTAGGTACTTGGCAGGATTTCCTCGACTTCTGGAGCCTTAGTAAGTCGCTCGCACGAGTTACTAAGTCGTTCGCATGACTTAGTAAGCCGCTCACACGACTTAGTAAGTTGTTCGCACGACTTAGTAAGTCGTTCGCACGAGTTAGTAAGTCGTTCGCACGAGTTAGTAAGTCGTTCGCACGAGTTAGTAAGACGTTCGCACGCGTCACAAACAATATATTTTTTTTATTTCCCTTTAGGGCTCATAAAGATTCCCCATTATGGTTAATAGTATTTTGCATTCCCGTGTCTGTTTCCTTGACATTTGCTAATATTAACAGGTTTCACAAATCTACTGGGATTTAATTTGAATGGACAGAATTAGGCTTAGTGTTGCCTGTCACAGAATCGCCCACGCAACCAGTTTGAGTCGTTTGTCACTTTGACAATCGACAAATTAGATACAAATTAGATACTAAGTCTCTGAGCCCAACTTAGTGTATTTTCGTTGACATTGAGCTTAAAGTCTTGCAGTGTTTCTAATTATTGTTTTGTTTGTTTGTCAGTCATTATTTCGTTCTTAAATTACTATGAAGGGTAAATAATTATGAAATACTGCATCTCTACATCAATCTCTATGAAATATAATTAGCAATATATTCCTCCAATATAGCACGGTCGATAAGTTTATAAATTTGGAAGTGAGGGAGTTTATTCGAGGAGGTTATTTGGTTATTTGATTTCTAGGATCCTTCAAAAATTCGCTCTTTTGGACATAAATTGGGAAAAAACAAGTGCAAGAAGGTAAAGCTTTTGATTATTATTTAACTTTTTTTTCTTTAGTGATAATAATATTTTCTATAACTAAATTAGTGATATTTTCTTAAATATTTATCACCCACCCCTACATTTGGGTAGCAGATCGAAGGAGGAGCCTTCGGGTCGTCTCCACATTACATAATGGCAACTAAGGAGGAGCCTTCGGGCCGCCTCCACATTAAATAATGGTAACAAAGGAGGAGCCTTCGGGTCGCCTCCACATTACATAATGGTAACGAAGGAGGAGCCTTCGGGTCGTCTCCACATTACATAATGGTAACGAAGGAGGAGCCTTCGGGTCGCCTCCACATTACATAATGGCAACAAAGGAGGAGCCTTCGGGCTGCCTCCACATTACATAATGGCAACAAAGGAGGAGCCTTCGGGCCGCCTCCACATTACATAATGGTAAAGAAGGAGGAGCCTTTGGGTCGCATCCACATTACATAATGGTAAAGAAGGAGGAGCCTTTCGGTCGCCTCCACATTACATAATGGTAAAGAAGGAGGAGCCTTTGGGTCGCCTCCACATTTTACATAATGGTAACAAAGGAGGAGCCTTCGGGCCGCCTCCACATTAAATAATGGTAACGAAGGAGGAGCCTTCGGGACGCCTCCACATTAAATAATGGTAACGAAGGAGGAGCCTTCGGGTCGCCTCCACATTAAATAATGGTAACAAAGGAGGAGCCTTCGGGCCGCCTTCACATTAAATAATGGTAACGAAGGAGGAGCCTTCGGGCCGCCTCCACATTAAATAATGGTAACAAAGGAGGAGCCTTCGGGCCGCCTCCACATTACATAATGGTAACGAAGGAGGAGCCTTTGGATCGCCTCCACATTACATAATGGTAACGAAGGAGGAGCCTTCGGGTCGTCTCCACATTACATAATGGTAACGAAGGAGGAGCCTTCGGGTCGCCTCCACATTACATAATGGCAACAAAGGAGGAGCCTTCGGGCTGCCTCCACATTACATAATGGCAACAAAGGAGGAGCCTTCGGGCCACCTCCACATTACATAATGGTAAAGAAGGAGGAGCCTTTGGGTCGCATCCACATTACATAATGGTAAAGAAGGAGGAGCCTTTCGGTCGCCTCCACATTACATAATGGTAAAGAAGGAGGAGCCTTTGGGTCGCCTCCACATTTTACATAATGGTAACAAAGGAGGAGCCTTCGGGCCGCCTCCACATTAAATAATGGTAACGAAGGAGGAGCCTTCGGGACGCCTCCACATTAAATAATGGTAACGAAGGAGGAGCCTTCGGGCCGCCTCCACATTACATAATGGTAACGAAGGAGGAGCCTTTGGGTCGCCTCCACATTACATAATGGTAACGAAGGAGGAGCCTTCGGGCCGCCTCCACATTAAATAATGGTAACGAAGGAGGAGCCTTCGGGCCGCCTCCACATTAAATAATGGCAACGAAGGAGGAGCCTTTGGGTCGCCTCCACATTGCATAATGGTAACGAAGGAGGAGCCTTTGGGTCGCCTCCACATTAGATGATGGTAACGAAGGAGGAGCCTTTGGCCGCCTCCACATTACATAATGG